>SKCR01039132.1:0-135284 GCA_019454045.1 Zanthoxylum bungeanum | reverse complement strand
CAACAGACTTCAAAAAAATTTCCCATTGGGATTGTTCACAAGGAAGTTTATTAACCGTCTTCCCCTCATGTCCTTACACCCATTCACACTAGTTTATTTCCATGATTTTTTTTTCACACTATCAACTTCTTTAGTGGTGGCTACTTCCTTGTTTAGTGTTGTAGTTGATAGCTCATATGGTGTAGGTGGCTTGAGACCACGTCCAAAGTTACCAACTGATTGCAACATATTGATAAATGGACTATTGGCAACATTAAATACAATTCCATTCTCAAAAAAGAACCTACTAATGTTCTATGTCGTGCGATCACACAACTTCTTCTCACTTTTCATAAATGACCACCGGATTTCCCTCGCCCCTCCCTCTTCCACACACTGTAGAAATCTATTCTTTAGTCTTCTAACTCTTCTATGGGGGACACTAGTTGTTGAACCACTGTTAGATTTATTGTGCAAGGAGACACCTTGGTTTCTTCTTTGTATATTTGTGCTACCTTTTTGGTTTCAGAATGCTCCTCCATATAATTTTAATTTCATCTCTTACTTCTGGGGGCACCAAGGTACATGGGGCAGCATTACCATGAACACCTGCAAGATGTTCTTTCATTCTAAACACACCTCCTTTAAGTATCTTAAGGCAAAAATTACATTGAATGTATTTATACCCCTTTGATTCCTTCCTTGTCAACCTCTTGTCCATACTTCGAAGCCGGATCTTTTCGATCAACATGACGGCTATACTAGAATAAAAAATTATAACGCAAATTAACCAAAACATTGAACAACTTAAATAATCACAAATGTAAATATTACTTAAGAATCAAATACCAAAACCTAATGTAGCATTACAAATGACTAGAGAGATCACGTACCAACACATGCATCGAAAAAATCAGAACATAACAGAAAATTGAATTACAAAACAGAATAGAAAATCACAGAACTGAAAAGAAAAAAAGTAAAACAAAACAGAAAAAACAGATCAAAAAACACAGATTATAAACCAAAAAATTGAAAACTAACCTTGAAGAAGAAATTGAAGATGGAATTGGTGAAGTTTCAATTGTTTTTTTAGTTTGTGTTGTTTTGTTGGGTGTTTGAAAATGTGGGAGCTGAAGTTAGGAGTGAGAATCTTGACTTAAGCTCCCCATTTTTATATATATTTTTAATTTTTTTAATTGCGTTTTGGTTCGAGGCTTTCGAGTCGAACCAACTCGGGACGTCCCGATCAGCCTCACATCGCCGATGTGTCTTGCCTAGAAAAACACGACGACTGACGCCTCGAGGCAACCATATCCAGTGTTTAAAAAAGCGCCTGAGGCGGCCGCCTCGCGGCGACGGCGCGTTGAGGTGGCCGCTTCTTGCGCTATTTCCAGTTCGGCCGCTTCAATGCGAGTGAGGCGGCCGCCTCACTCACATGGGTTTTTTTTATTTTAAATTTTTTACTTCGAAACGAAGACGTTTTGGTCTCCAAAACGTCGTCGTTTCGATTTCAATATAAACAAAAGAAAAAAATCAATACATTTTTCCCTTTTCGTCTCTGTCTCGTTGCTCTCTCTGTAATCTCGTCGCCTCTCTTCTCTCGTTCCCTGCAATCTCGTCACCTCTCTCGTTCTCTGCAATCTCGGCCGCCTCAGGTATTAGGGTTTTCTGGTTTAAGCACTTTGAGTTTGAGGAGCAATGTTTGTTGGTTTCTTGCGGGTATTAGGGTTTTTGTTTTAAGCTTTTCTGGTTTCTTGCAGGTATAAGGGTTTCTTACTGATATCATGCTTTAGTTTGTTTAAACTGATATCATGCTTTTCTGGTTAGTTTGTTTTAAGCTTTTCTGGATTCTTGCTGCTTTAAAAAGTTTTCTGGATTATATCAAGTTGTTATTTGCTAACAAAATGTTTACTGATATCATGAATTTTCTGGATTATAACACTAAAACAGTGAATTTTCTGGGTTATTTGTAAATTTTTCTGGATTATAACACTAAAACAGTGAATTTTCTGGATTATATCATGAAGTTTGTAAATTATATCATGAAATTTGTAAATTTTAATTATTTTTTCGATTTTCGGATCGAGGCGTCCGCCTTGCCGCTTCGAGGAGGTCCGCCTCGCGCCTCAATGGCTGGCCGCCTCAAGGTGCCGCCACGTATTTTCAAACATTGACCATATCGAATTGAATTTTTAAACCATGGCTGTCAATCATCATTACAATGGGCTTACCTCTGATTTTCCCCAACAATATTCCCCCAAGAGAATAAATCAGCAACTCCATCTCTTGATTTGGGTGTTCCTCAGTCTCCACGATTTGTTCACTTGTCGCTAAAACCTCGATGGCTCTATCTCCTTCTCATCTTCCGCCAAGAGAGTGACCCTCAAAGAATTGACTGCTCATCTGCTCATCTAGCCATGTTTGTAATCCGATGTTAAAATGATTGCAAATAAGAGATCATGATGAATGGAATTGAAAATAAACTTTGTATTTAAGATTTAATTTCAACAGTAACCAGAGTAGCAAAATACAAGAAAATCGCTCAAGCTTTTCAGCCTCCAGCAATACAAGGATTTTCCCTATTACAAGCTTACCTAAAACTCTCAATACCAGAGTACCCGTACATCTCATCATTACCTCTACCTATATATTATTTTTTTAACACCCACGCACTCGATATAATCCTTATTCCCTCTAACTAACTTGGCCCACGTTAACAACCCTTCTGTCTAGCACCAGCTGTCATCATGCTCTCCAATTCATATGTCTCTCTTGATGGGCAAGATGCTTTTGGATGGATGTTGAAGATAGAGCATTTCTTAGACACATATCCCACTCCAAGCAAAGGATATCTATAGTAGCTTATCATTGAGAAGAGGAAGCCTTATCATGGTATTTTTGGATGAGAAAGGATGGACAACTGAGATCATGGAGATCTTTCTTGGGAGCTGTTACATGAAGGTTTAGGGATTCAGTGTTTGAGAATCATGAGGGAGCTCTGTTCATGTTATCCCAGGCCACAACAGTCAAGGCTTATATCAAGGAATTTGCGGTATTTTCTAACGAAGTTAATGGGTTAATTGCCAAATCTTTATTGAATTGTTTCATATATGGGTTGAAAGTTGATATTAGAAGGGAAATGATGGCACTAAGACCTGCAAGCATCATGGAGGCCATGGATTTGGCTTTGTTACAAGAGGAGAAGTTAAGGGGATTAAGGGGTACTTTTAGAAATCAAAGAAATTCTTTCCAAATTTCCTCAACAAATCCTATTTGCTACGGTCACTAATCCTGAAAATAAGGTAGGAAGTTCTTCAATCAATGGTTGGTCTATCAAGAGGCTGACACCAACAGAAATGTAGGTCGGAAGAGATAAAGGCTTGTGCTATAATTGTGAAGAAAAATTTCATCTTGGGCACAAATGCAAGGCTAAAATGTTGCTCATGATTGTTCCAGATAGTGAAGAACGGGAGATGGCGGAAGGTAGGAATGTGGATGATTTACACAGTGGAATGAGACTGAATGTGATCATCAAAAGTCAGAAATAAGCTTTCATGCTTTATCTGGGTATCCATTTCCAAAAACATCGAAGCTGTTAGGATCAATCAAGGGAAAGTAGGTGAAGGTCTTAATAGACATTGGAAGCACCTCACCATTATATTCAACAAAGGGTACTTTCATATCTTGGTTTGGATGTTGTGGCTGTTCCATCAACTATCAAATAATTAAGGGCATTTATTAGCCTAACTCGGTACTATAGTAGGTTTATGAAGAATTATGCTGTGATTACTGCACCACTAACTGATCTATTGAAAGTGGATTCCTTTCTTTGGAACGATCAAGCACAGGCTGCTTTCCATGATCCTTACCTAATTTCAATGGATGATGCTAGTAGTAAGGGTATTGGGGCTGTCCTAATACGACATCCAATTGCTTACTTCAGTAAAAAGCTCAATGAAGATTGAAAAGGGTTTCTATATATGTAAGGGTGTTAGTGGCTATCGTGGAAGCCGTCAACAAGTGGAGGTAGTACTTATTGGGCAGGCACTTTATCATTAGAACATATCATAAAAGTTTGAAGAGTTTAATGAACAGATTATTCAAACTCTTAAACAACATCAATACTTACCAAATCTATTGGATTTTGATTATGAAATTCAATATAAACCAGGAAAAGAGAATGTCCCAGCTGTCTGGTCAATCTTAGAGATCTTATCGGCTAGCAAACAGGAGACGGACCCTGCCTTGACAGAAGAAGTAGTGCAGTAAGCGTCTTCGGACATAGGCTACCTGGTTGGTGCGGCATACCCTGTATTCCAACACAAAATCGAACTCTGCGAGCAATTCCTGCCATCGCGCTTGCTTGGAAGTCAACTTCTTTTGAGTAAGAAAAGAAAGTGGCTCACAGCCACATTGCCCGTCTTCACAACAAAACAAACTTTGACCCCATGAAGTCTACCCAATGCTAGATAATAGATCGATATGAACATAATGAGTTGTTCCGCAATAAAACCAGTTGTTGTTAATACCTTCTTCTCGGGAAAGCCATTCTCTGGATTCTTTCTTTAGGAATGAATACTAAGCAAAGTTAAGGCTTTAAAGACCGAGCGAAAGGCGTAGAGTCGTTACTTTTAAATAACTTTATTGAAAGATTTAAATGACTTTATTGAAATCTTTTTTTTAAGAAATGAAAAGACTTGTAGCCGTGCAATATGAGATTGAAAAGCGGTGCTTGATTATACCATTTTTTAACATCTCGTTCCCCTTTTCGAATGCTCGTCACTTGCATTGATTTACTAAAACAGGAAGAGCTGCCCTTATGACTGAAAGAACCGAACCATCTAGAATCCTTCTTTGCTCACTCCATGAGATAATCTACTTTGTATGATTTACTCAGACATCAAGAGCTAACTAAGAAGGGGGCCAACGAGCCCTTTTAAATCAAATGCCCGTGAGAATCTAATGACAGTCTAACACTGTGGTAGTTATTTCCCGGAGAAAGCATGCATTGGATATTCTTCAGGAGACTGGTATGTTAGACTGCAGACCGGTGGAGACACCTATGGATCCAAATGTTAAACTCCTAGCAAAAGAGGGGGAGCCATTGAAGAATCCTGAAGAATATAGGAAGCTAATCGGAGAACCATTGGATGATCCTGGACAATACATGAGGCTAGTTGAAAAGTTGAACTATCTTACAATCACTCGACCAAATATTTCTTTTGTTGTAATCGTGGTTAGCCAATTTCTACAAACTCCTTGTCATTGTCATTGGGATGTTGTTATACGCATTCTTAGATATATTAAAAGAGCACTAAGCTAAGATCTACTATATGAAGATAAGGGACATATTCAAGTTATTGGTTATTCCGACGCAGATTGGGCAAGTTCTCCATCAAATAAACGCTCTATTACAGGTTATTGTGTCCTGATTGGAGGTAATTAATATCTTGGAAGAGTAAGAAGCAAGTTGTCGTCGCCAGGTCTAGTGCAAAGGCAGACTATAAGGCTATGGCCTTAGCAACATGCGAACTGGTATGGTTGAAACAATTATTACAAGAATTAAAGTTTGGAGGAGCACAAATGGTGCTAATTTGTGACAACCAGGCAACATTACATATTGCCTCTAATCCTGTGTTTCATAAAGACCAAACACATAGAGCTGGATTGTCATTTTATCACAGAGAAAATTCTATGAGGATGTATTGTTACTAGTTTTGTCAACTCAGAAGGTCAATCAGCAGATGTCCTTACCAAGTCTCTTCGAGACCCTCACATTGATTTCATTTGTAATAAGCTTGGTGCATTTAACATGTGTACTCCAGTTTGAGGGGGAGTGTTAGAATTAGGAATATTGTTAGAATTAGGAATATAATAATTAAGTTAATTGCTAGAATTATTAGCATTTATTTGTAATATTATCTTTCCTAATATGTTGTATTTCTAAGGCTATGAAAAAGCCATCTCATGTAAATATTTTCTGACAAGTAATATAGAAGTATTTTATCTACTTCTTTATAATATAAATCAACAAAACCACGTTCACAGGCAGGAGGCGCAGAGCATCCTTGAGGGGCATCTATGAGCATGACTTTCTTTGGCAGTTTTTGTTGTCTTGGTAGCTGTGTGATGGATACGTGATTTTTGGTCACTCCACATCGCTTTTTAAACGATTAGAGGTTAAACGAAACGGCTGGCCATTGCTACTATCTAGAAGCTGCCTAAACGATCGCCCAAACCGATTTTTTGACCATTCCACCACCATCTATTCCAATGTATGTTCGAGGTAGCTCTACGCTAGAAGCCTTAGATTTTGATTTAATAGAAAGAGATGCCATGTTGGCTCAGCACAAATGTAACCTACATAGGGTTCTATTACGAATGCATAATATGGCCAACAGACAGAGAGTGGATAAACAATTTGATGTAGGAGAATGGGGATGGGTGAAACTCCAACCATATAGGCAGCAATCATTGGTAAAAGGGTGTTCAACAAGCTCTGCATGAGGCATTTTGGTCCCTATCTTATTACCAAACGCATTGATATTGTGGCTTACTCATTACAATTATCTGCTTCTTTGAAAATAAATCCTATGTTTCATATTTCTCAATTAAAGCGTACAAGTCTACCAATCCCGTTGTTGGGGATATGGCCTAACAATTATCTAATATGGAGGAAAGTTTTCTTTTGAGACCTTTATTTGTGGTTAGCATGTCGACTTATACAGCATGGCTCTCTTCAAATTCCTCAGGTGCTAATTCAGTGGGAACACTTGCTTGCGGAAGATTCCACCTGGGAGAATTTGGCTGCTTTCCGAGAGTCCTATCCAACCTTCAACCTTGAGGACTAGGTTCTTTTCAATAGAGGGGTAATGTTACAGTGCAAAATGATGAAATCTAACAACAAAACAAGAGAGGAACAACAAAGCAGGATGAGTGAGGTGTTAGTCTACAAGACATGCCACAAGATCACTAAGCAAGATAATAGTGTGAAAAATCAAAAATAAGTTGCGGAAGACTTACATTGATTTGGATGATTTGAAGACTTTTTCTTTGTTTTGATGGAAGCTCTAAGCTTTGTTGAGTGTTTCCAACACTTGGGTGAGTTTCCCTATCACCTTCTTTGACTCCAAATATGCTAGCAAGCTTGAGAAGCTCTAGAATTCGGCCATGGGAGGTTTTTTGTGAGAGAGAATTGTGTTTTTGGTTTCAAAACCCTAATCGATAATGATTCACATTTTGTGTATATGTTTTTACCAAAAGCAAAACAAGGTTGGTCAAAAGTGAGTGGTTTTCCAAAAACTATTCACTTTTGCCAACAACCACCATTAATATGTGGTCCCCACCTATTAAATTCAAAATTCAAGATGGCTTGCTCTACACACTTCGGGCTCGGTCCGTTTAATCCGATTAAACGAGTTTTCCGTCGCAATGTAATTAAATAATGATGCCTCGCAAATTATTACGGAAGTCGCTTACGAATTAATTCTAAATTAATTTGTTCGCTTGTATTAAAGTCCAACTTTAATGTCGTATTGAAATCCAATTTCAATTAATATATCCGATATATTATTTTTTAGCCCAAATAAATAAATTAAATAGAAAAATTCAATTTAACTATTAAATTTATTTTACCGATTAATTCCAAATTAATCGCGTTCTCTCTTCTAGTCGAATTAATCCCAGATTAATTCCTACCGCAATGAATCCCAGATTAATTCTTGCCGTAATTAATCCTAGATTAATTTCTACTGTAATTAATCCTAGATTAATTTGTCTCTCATAATTAATCCTAGATTAATTCTGCTCGAGTCAAATGTCATCGGTGAATCTTTGGGAAGCGACCCAAGAGGTCCCTAGAATGTTGGCAGTAAATACAGTCGTTGGACTATCCGAACACGTGCGTACCTCGTGCCACGTTCTTACCGATTTACAAGACATGGTTGGCTTCTAGCAAAACACTGTGCCTACCCAATTCTCCAGAAATATTCAACGAAGAATATACAATCTATATCAAGCATAGTATACAATGTATTGCGTATTGCGATCCAGTATCAGATGTCACATGCTAGGCCTGGGGCTGGAATTGTGTATGCCCCGTACGAAGCATATATCGGATCACTAGCAACTAGTCTCTATAATCGGATAATCATGACCTAGTCATACTATCACGATAGCTGCAGCATTTAAAGTACTAGTTCTGTATCTCTATGTGATCATCATCTCCATGTGACTGAAGTGATACTTCCATCTTGACATCACACCCAATTAGGGGTGAGCAACGGTTCCGGGTCTACCCGGAACCGGTTGGAACCGGACCGGTTTTTCGGGTTTGGAACCGGAACCGGTTGTAATCGGGTAGGTTCCGGTTCCAAAAATAAAGGAACCGATTTTATCCAGGTAGGTTCCGGTTCCAAAATGATCGGAAACGGAACCGGACCATGGAACCGGTTTGGGATTATGAAACCAAAACTTGTGTTCAAATCTTAGAGGCTGTATATGAAGTTCTTATCATTTAATTAATTAGTAGAATGGGGGCGATTCAAACATAAGACCAAATAGTCAAACTTGGTTTTGATATCATGTTAATTACCTTTAGGATTAAAAGGCTTAAGCTTATACTTGAGGACCCATCATTAGTCTTTAAGCTAACTTCTGTATGAGTAGGCCGACTCTCTAGTTTTTTAGTTACTGTTATGCACATGTTAATTTGTTCACTTCCTCTTTATTCATTTTTTTCGTTCTTGAGCTTCCGCACTCCGATTTGGTCCCCGTTTTTTCCTACGGACTCGTATTGCAATGTAGTTTTCATTAAAATATTTTAAAATATGGTAATTCGGAACCGGACCGGAACCGAACCGGAACCAGATTGGAACCGAATAATAGGGTACCCTGTTTAATTGGGTAGGTTCCGGTTCCACTTAGTGCGGAACCGAATTTTTCCGGGTAGGTTCCGGTTCCATGCGGAACCGGAACCGAAACCGGTTTTGCTCACCCCTACACCCAATACACTACGATTCTCAGTAAACTTAGAAGAGGCGTACACAGAGAACCTGTTAAAGCCTCGGACGACCAAAACCAAAGGGTACTGATTGTCGTAAGTATTAGCGATGCAAGTCTCAGGTTAAGACCAAATACACCTACCCTGATTCAGACTCCCATAGACACATAGTCATACTACCAATGGGATTTCGAGCGGTCTATCCAAAGCGAAGCTGTTTCCGTACCATTGGTAAACAGAACCTCCTATTACACTTGCATGAGTATCTAATACCCAAATATACGAGAACTATGCCGTTACGCTTCCATAACGTGCACAAGTGTAATACTAGTCTATTCTGCATTATCGATGTCCAGTCTCGATAATACTACGACTAGAGATATTTAATGATTAAACCTTACGTGGATTAATACTGTCTCATATCTTATTAATCCGGTACTAATCATATGGACTTTTATCATTTATATATCCCGGTAATCCAATTACTAATATAAAAGAGCAATTTCCTTTGTCACATAGTTAATTTGTACAACAACACCATATTTTGTACAAATAGTGATGTTATGGGTCATAATTATCCAACAATCTCCACTTGGTCTATAGCCAATCACTCAAGTGTCCTACACCTGAACTATGTACGGGTCGCTCAAACTTCTGTGAGAAACAGCTTTCGTCAGCGGATTTATAATGTTGTCATCTGATGCGTTTTATTCGATCATACATCGCTACGATGTATGATCTGACGAATCAGATGAAATAGTCGAAGTACATACTTGGATCGTTGATGAGACCGTGATTCTTTAGCCTGTGTTGTAGCCTAGCTCAGCTGCTAACAGAACTATATCTAATCTAATTAGGATTATATAGATCCAAAATGCTTCTTTTGCTGTTTCAGCTGCAGCAATATTCCGCTTTTGTTGTTTATTCGGTAACAGTATCTTGCTTGGAAGATTTCCAGCTCACTGTTCCGTCATTCAAACTATATAGTACCTTGATTGCGACTTACAGTCGTGTTTGTCGGTTTGGAAACTTTTAGCGGTGAACCTAGTCACTTCAAGTTCTCCTCCTGCATAGCTTAAGAAAACATCCTTAGTTCGTTCAAGATACTCAAGGATGTTCTATATATCAATCCAGTGACCATCACCTGGATTTGCCTTATAGCGTCTACATATGCTCAAAGCATATGAGACATCAGGACACATACATTTCAAAAACGTCGAACTCTGGAAGAGTTGTCAGTGGCTTTCTAGATCTATCTCAGTAAATCTTTATTCCTAGAATAAAGCCTGCTTCTCCCAGGTATTTCATGGAGAATTTTAATGAAAGCCAAGCTTGCATCGATTATAATATGGGAATGTTATTGCTAAGAAGCAATACATCATCAACTTATAGGACATTTGTTGTCAGTGCGCTCCCACTAACATTCTTATATACACAAGAATCATATTTTTTTTGAATTAAATCATATACCATTATGATTACATCAAAACGCTGGTTCCAAGAACCCAATGCTTGCTTCAATCCATAAATGGATCGATTTAACTTGCAAATCTTGTTTGCTGTTTTGGTACGACAAAACCGTCAGGATGTTGATAAACATCCTCCAAAAAGTTTCCGTTAAGGAAAGTGGTTTTGGCTTCCATGTGCCATATTTCATAAATAAAATATCCAATATTAGCAAGCATTATCCAAATGGATTTAATCATGGCAACAAGTGAAAAAGCTACGTCGTAGTCGATACTATGTCGTTGACGATAGCCTTTCTGTACAAGCCTAGTTGTGTATATTTGTATGTTGCGATCCATGTATGTCTTCCTTGAAGACTCATATAGTACCAATAGGCACAATGCCTTCTGGTACATCAACCAGTATCCAAACTTAGTTGGTATACATGGAATCCATTTCGGACTTCATGACACTTGCCATAAAAAGAGTCGATACCTTGTATCACTTCCTCATACGTAGTCGGTTCGTCTTCGTCAATAAGATTGATATCTACATGAGGTGGGATCAGAAACCCATACCTCCTAGGTTGTTTTTTGACTCTCTCCGACCTACACGGTTCTGTGTATTCGAAGATTATTGGTACAGTTTCATCCCTGATGAATTGTTGGTGTTCCGTGAGGACTCGGTGCCTGGAATAGTATTACTCTGATTTCCATCGAGTTTTACTTTCCTCCCACTTACCACTGCATATAGGAATTCCTCTTAGGAAAACCGCATGGAGAGCAACAATTATATTGTTCTCTTGTGAGTTGTATAAGTACTATACTTTGGTTTCCCTATGATAACCTACAAATAGACACTTATCCGATTTGGGTTCTAGTTTGGTATCATCCAAACTTTCAATTATATGCCCAGCATCCCAAATCTTCAAGAATGAGAGACCCGGTTTCTTTCCTGTTCATATCTAATATATGAAGTCTGTTTAACAAATTTACATGGAACCTTATTCAAAATAAGTATTGCACTGTTGAATGCGTATCCTGAGAAGGAAATTGGTAGTTCAGAGCGACTCATCATTAACCTTACCATGTCCAACAAAGTTCGGTTTCTCCGTTCGGACACATCACTCGATTGAGGTGTTCCGGGAGGAGTCCACTGTGAAAGAATACGATATTCTTTCTAGTAATCGAGAAACTTATTGTTTAAGTATTTTCATCACGGTCAAACCGTGATGTTTTAATATTTTTGCCAATCTGTTTTTCTACTTCGTGTCGAAACTCTTTGAATTACTCAAAAGTTTTGACTTGTGTTTCATAAGATACACATAACCATAACGCGATGCCACATCCGTAAAGGTTATGAAGTATTCATATCCACCTCTAGCCTAGCTGGACATGGGCCCACTTACGTTACTATGAACGAGGGCTAACAGATCGGTGGCATTTGCACTTTTACCAAGTAAAAGGTGTTTTAGGCACTTTGCCTAATAAACTAGATTCGTAGACATCATTTGAATTAGAATCAAATCCGTCCTAGTATCCACTCTTCGAAAGTGTGGATATACGAGCAAGGTTGTTAAAGGCGAGAGGCGCATCAGAGCCAAAAAAGCGAGGCGCGAAGCAAGGGGCCAGAGGCGCACGCCTCACAGACACGAGGCGCACGTCTATTAATAATAATTTTAAATTTATAGTATATGCATCATTTACTTGTAAATGTAAAAAAAAAAAAATAAATAATAATATTTTGATACATAATCCACTTTTATATTAAGCACCGTGCCTCCCCAATTCTCCAGAAATATTCAACGAAAAATATACAATCTATATCAAGTGTAGTATACAATGTATTGCGTATTGCAATCCAGTATCAGATGTCACATGCTAGGCTTGAGGCTGGAATTGTGTCTGCCTCGTACGAAGCATATATCGGATCACTAGCAACTAATCTCTATAATCGGATAATCATGACCTAGACATACTATCCCGGTAGTGCAGCATTTAAGAGTACTAGTTATGTATCCCTATGTGATCATCATCTCCATCTGACTGAATTGATACTTCCATCTTGACATCACACCCAATACACTACGATTCTCAGTAAACTTAGAAGAGGCGTACACAGAACCTGTTAAAGCCCTGGATGATCAAAACCGAAGTGTACTGATTGTCGTAAGTATTAGCGATGCAAGTCTCAGGTTAAGACCAAATACACCTACCCTGATTCGGACTCCCTAGACACATAGTCATACTACCAATGAGATTCCGAGGGGTCTATCCAGAGCGAAGCTGTTTCTGTTCCATTGGTAAACAGAACCTCCTATTACACTTGCATGAGTATCCAATATCCAAATATACGAGAACTATGTCGTTACGCTTCCATAACGCGCACTAGTCTATTCTGCATTATCGATGTTCAGTCTCGATAATACTACGACTAGGGATATTTAATGATTAAACCTTACATGGATTAATATTGTCTCATATCTTATTAATCTGGTACTAATCATACGGCCTTTTATAATTTATATATCCCGGTAATCCAATTACAAATGATAAAAGAGCAATTTCCTTTGTCACATAGTTAATTTGTACAACAACACCATGTTCTGTACAAATAGTGATGTTATGGGTCATAATTATCCAACATGAGGAACAACAGAACAGGAGTGAGAGACCTCAGAGAATTAGTTCTAAGCCCAAAAGATTTAAAGACTTTGTGTTTAATCAGGGTTCAAGTGTCAGTTGTAAATGGCGGGAAAAGTCAGTAAAGTTTCAAATGTTTGTTGGTCAGTCAGTTGTGATAGTTAGTTAAGGGCATGTGAGGTGAGCTAAAACAGAATAAAAACTATAAATTGTAAACACTACAATTGAAGGTCAATGAATATTTTTCTGAATCAATAACTGGGAGTTCTTTTTAGGTTTAATCTTGAATCCACCACAATCCCAAACATGCTTGTACTTGTACCTCCCTTAGGTAGAAAGAGAACAAGAAAAAGAAATCAAGTAAATGCCCTCAATTGTCTGGTTAAGATCTATATTGGCAGTATTCTAAAAGATGGCGTAGGCTAGCCATCCCGTTTTGCCGAAAATCGATGAATTAGGCGATGCTTCGCGAAAAAATCTTAGATCTAGGGCAAACGACGACTCATTTCGTCATGTGAACAGCATATCGGTGTTGGGCGGTATGGTCTGAATACGAAAGATTGGTGCTTGTATCAAACAGCCACTGGAGGCAGTCTACACCCATTGGTAGCCACCGACAACAACCTGAAAGTCCCAAATCCCCCTTTTAGGCCTAATTGAACCCAATTTTCAAACCCTAAACCTAGTTTACCTCAATTTGTCAAATTATTACCCTAAATATAATTGAACTCAGATTTTTAAACACAAATCAAAATTTTTTGAATAAAAAGTAAAACCACCTAGGCCGCCTAGCCCATCCAACGCCTAACGTTTTTTTAGATCATTGATAATTGGATCCATTTTTTAGTTCGATTTTTTGGTTTATACAACACTTCCTTCAAATTGTTCTGTTTATATGGTCTACTTTGACAATGTAATGCACCGCGACTTTAATTCTTTGCTCATTTATGGATTCAATTTTATTTGGCAGACAACGTGGTTTTCATAATTTGTACACCTTGAAGGGAGGTGTTTCTCATTATCTTGAGAATGAAGGGCCCATAGAATGGGTTGGGAATTTGTTTGTGTTTGATTCCCGTCTCTCTCTCCCACCCTTGGCTTACAAGCCTGAAGATGTAAGTGAAGAAAGCATGATTAGAAAGGCTTCTGAAAATCCATTTGCCACATGCTACATATGTGGTTCACAAGTTAGTGAGTTAAGGCATCGGAACTGTGCAAATCTCGACTGCAACCTTCTCTTTCTGTAAGTTCACTTCTCTCTCTTCCCCTCTTTTTATCCCTGATTTGAGAGCTGCTTGTTTGTTTATCAAATGAAAATCGTAGGGCTTTTGCCAGCCTCGTACCCCACCCAAATCATGCCTTTCAAATATATTGCATTGTTATATTTTATTTCCATTAATTTCTGTCATTCCTTTGGTTGATGACTTCCCTGAATTGTCATTTCCATTTCTTGTGTCAATGTTTCTCTTGTTCAGATGTTGTGCTGATTGTGTGAAGAATTTACGTGGTTGTTGCTGCTTAAACTGCACCACTGCCCCCCGACTTAGACCTGTTCTTCCTGGGTATCAAAGATATACAAAATGGCACATGTATCGAGATTCAGAGGTCCAAAGTGAGTTAACTGTTTGATGATTCATTCATATGCAAGGTGGTCAGAAGCGGATAATTTTCTGTTTTTGGTTTCCAAAGATTCCAGGATCAACAAGAAAGATATCATGGGAAGAAGGAAATCTTGATACATGCATATGGCATTGGCAGCCTCTAGAGCAAATATAATGCACAACAGAGTTGCTTTTATCTTGTTAGATCTGAAATAGATTGCGACTGTAACTTCTTATTTGTGAAAATTTGTAGAAATCAAACAATAAGTGCGACTAACCAAGGCCGTCGCTTCTGCGGATAAGAAACAGGAAAAAAAATAACATATAAAAATGATCATATTTAGGTTAATATTCTCTTGCGATGAGAGAGGTTGGTTTGCATTGATTTCGAATGGAATTTGAGGAGGTGTTTGGTTCGGAGGAGAGGAGGGCAGAGGAGAGGAATAATGTACAAGGAAAAAAAATTATATAATTTTTATGAATATATTTATCCCTTTATTCTAAATATCAATATTTATTAGTAAAATTGTTTATAAAATTCTTAAATTAAAAATTAAAAATAATCTAAAAATTGAAAATTATTTTTTTAATTAAAATTGTCTTTTATTTATTCAATGTAATTTAATTAATGATAATAATTTTAAATATATTTATAATAAAATTATTATTAAATATAAATAATTTATTTATAATATTAAATTAACAATATTTTTATAAATAATTATAAATATGACAAATAAACAACTAAAATAAATTATATTATATTCTTAGTACTACCACATTCATATCTATATAAATTGTAAAGTATACAATAATAATAATAGTAAAATCAAATTTTAGATAAAATTATAAATACTAGCGCTTTCACATTAGAATGAAATAAAATATGAATTAAAGTATTATTGTTGATTTATCCTCCATATTCCACTGTCACGGTTTTTGTAAACATATAAATTTTACATTTTAAGTGTTTTAAATAGCACATTTTACAAAATTGGTTGCTGATGCATATGGATTAGGATGTCAAAATACGGATTCGGATCCAGATTCGTATTAAATTTTTCAGATATGACTCTGCAAAGAAATATGTGAATCTTACACGTACGGGTTTCCGAATATCCGAATCCGCAAAACATACAAAATTTATTATTTTTTTCTTTTTAAATTATTTAATTTTGGACATCCAAAATAAAATAAAATAAAATAATATCTATAATTAAGCAATATCAATTTAATATCCAAAACAATATATATAATTTAAAATCCATCCAAAATAATTTAAATATAAATATAATAAAATCATAAATAAGATACTTTTATTTATTTTTATTATATTATTTCTGAATATGGATATCGAGATTCAATTGAATCTTGATCTGAATATTGTTAACATCCCTATTTATAGAATGAGTTTAGATAAGGTCTAGCATAATTTCGGATATGATATAAAGGATTATATTATACATCCTTTGTATTTAATTTTCGTTTTCAACTATTTATTTTACTATTCACAAGAAAATAGTAAATAATAAATAAAAAATTTTAAATAAATATCACAAAATTTAAATATTAAAAGAATGATAATAATTGCAAAAGAAATACTTACCTGAGAAAAAAAAGTCATACCATTTTGTATAGTTAAAAATATTTAAGAAATAATTAATCTTTTTAAATAAATAAAAATATTATTATAAATAATTATTTAAGAAATAAAAAAATATAAGCATTTTTGAAATAAATATTACAAAATTTTTTTGAAGTAAATATTACAATATAAAAAACTATAAAAAAATTTTAAATGAATATTATAAAAAAAAATCTGTAATAAATATTATAATGAAAAATAAATTAATTATTTTATAAATTAAAAAATAAAAAAAAATAATTAATTATTATACATAATAAAAAATTAAAAAAATATAAAATGTTAATATGAGTAAATTTGAAAGTTCATGTTTTAATTGAGAGATGAATTTGGATTCTTTACCCCTCGGTGCAGAATCCAAATTCCACCATTGAATTCCTATGGAATTCAAATTCCATCCAAGAGAACATGGCGTGAGAGAATTTGAATTCCACATTAATAGTCAAAGAATTAAAATTTTTAATCTCAATACAAAAATTTCATAATTATCCTTCAAATAAACTAGTTCTATAATATTTATTACTAATTTATTTATTACTTTTATAATATTCAAGAAACTTTCTACCAGTGTGGGATATGAGACTGGACCTAAGACCCAAGACTAGGCGAGGATTGGGACCCGGACCCGGCCGGTTCCAGGATCGAGCCTATGGCCAAGCAACTTTAATTGATTTAAAATATACTTTTGTCAAAATTACATATGCTTTGACCATTAATGAGAAGAGAAAGTTTCATGCACAACCATAGTCACATCCCAAGAGTCATCAAAACCTTCATGGTGGTAGTTCTGGTAGTCAACACATAGACCAAGTTAAATCTGTTATTACTTTTCGTAGTGGTAAGGTCACCCACATAACTATTCTTGGACCTCGTGAAGTTGAAAATAAATCAGATCACAAGATAAGGAATGAGTTGATTAACCATTACCTATCGTTGATGAACCATTACCTATCGTTGATGATAACAATTTTTCTCACGTACCTCCATTTCTCAAGCATTAAAAACAAAGAAATTGAACCATTCCCTATATATTTATGAAACATTCAAATAGCTGAAGGTCAATGTAGGCATTGCATTTTTACATAACAGCCCGATGACGAGTCTCGTATGGAGGCACTACCTCTTTAGTCATGAAAGTCACGAGAAACGGATGTTGGAAGGGTAAAGTTGGAAAATGGAATTTTGTTGGATTTTATCTAAGTTGTTTAGCTTCGGTTGCTTGTTGGACTTCCGTTTCAAAGCTTACCTAAGACCCAAAACCCCCACAGACCACCTACCAAGCCCAAACCAAACACAAAATACCCAAACCAAACCCAAGAAACTAAGCCCACGCCCAATGGATGGAGATTCACGCCCATATTGCCCTTAATTAGGTATATGCACATTTGTCACATGCTTAAATCTTGTAAAATCCCTCCCTAATTAAGAAAAATCAAATCAAATCCCTTAACCAAATCAAATCCAATCACCATCCTAAATTAGGAGATCTATTCCTTATGAGATATCAATTAGAATAAATGTCACCATCAATGGAGATTCTATCCTAATCGGATTAGGAAAGCCTCATCTCCTTTGCCTATAAAAAGGACCACTCACCACCATTCACAAGCCTAGCACACATATCTCACAAATCACGCCCAAGACACTCTCCTAAGTCCTCTCTTGCACGCCCTGGCATCCCTTCCAAGCCTCATTGCCGCATATACCAAAGCCAAAGTCCCCTCCAATTGCCGTGAGCCATCCCCTTTCCCTTACACCATTCACGCCTAAGCCCCAAACACAGCCCCCTTTACCGCAACTTGAGCCATCTTTCACAGCCTTAATCCACACCAAAACAAGCCTTAAACACTGTCCTAAAGTCGCACAAAACAGCCCCAAACACTGCCCTCCACTGCACACCAAAACAGTCACAAAAAATGCCATTCACTGCCCCTAAAACTGCCGCACATCACTGCCTATTCTGCCCAGTTTTTTTTCTACGATTTTAACCCATAAAACAGCCCTAAAATCACCTTAAAACTGCACCAAAAAACTGCACAAATTTTCCCCTAAAAGCCCTTAAAACCGCAAGCCAATTAGCCCACCAAAGCACCCAAAACAGTCCACAAAATGACCAAAACAGTGACCTGAAACGTAGCAGCGAAACAGCAGCGAAACGGACCTAAAACAGCAGCCCAAGCATCAAAACAACGAGGAAAGACGTTGAGTAGACAAATCAGAAAAGTATCGGATCAATCACCCTTCCAACGGACGTGTAACGCCATTTCTTGAGACGAAAAAAGAGGTTAGACCTGAGGGCACCTTTTTACTTATCTTCTTTCTTTTTATTTCATTTATTTTAAAATATTATTGCATGAGAGTCGTTTGAGGTATGATGTGATTGTTGGATGTGCGGGATATGTGTTCCCATTTTGTGGTATATCGGATGGAAACCCGGACGTAATTCCGTAGCCGATTCCGAATGGACGGTAGTACGGTCTACACTCGGGATACAACGCCACGTACCACTTAAGATACACATATCTCGTCTCATCCAAATTTGTATTTGAGCATGTTGTAGTTTATAGTTCGTTTATTTATTATTTTAAGCATGATTTAATTTAGTTTGTTATTTATTTTTTTAGCATATCCATGTTATTCTTCGTGTATGTTATTAGTTTAAGTTATGTTTGAATAATGATTTACCTATGTTGATTCTATGGTTTAATATGCTCATTGTGTGGAATTGCGTTTGCCGTTTAAAGACTTACTTTCAAGCATGCGAACTTAGAATATGATTTATTTAGCGAATGCATGTTAGATCTAAATATCCTTGAGCATGATTATTGAGTAGACTCGGTTGATTTATTGCACAAATTATATCATCACAAGTGACATAAGTAAGGGACCATTCCGAACCCAATGGTTTGAGGTTTTCTCTTGCGAGGGGTGAGTGCAGCCTTAAATCTTTATCCCGGTTCACACCGGGTGGCGACTCCATTATTCTCCGGTTTAGTCCTCCGCGGGCTACTCCGTACTCCCACTAGGCCGCGAGCCTAGAACAGCATGCGTCGCCCAAGTTCTGTGTCCTACAGTCTGGCGACTCCATTGGGGGATAGAGAATCGGCCCCGAAATCATGTCTTTTGATGTGTATAATTTGTGCTTTAATTGATCGTTTCTATAGTGGGTTGAGGGGGTTAATCAAAGGCTTTGTTAAAGCTAGGTGATGGTTGGGTGTCTTCCTTCATTCACTACATTTCGAGGAAAAACTGTGAAGGCACCTAGATAATCATTACCCGTAGTTTATTGTGATAGACTAGTTTAGAGGACTCGTTGTTTATTCCTGTCACCAAGCGATAAGAGCCTAAGAGGCTTGGGTACTTAAGAGAGCCTCGCTCCACCCTCCCTCTGGGGAATCTACAACGGGAAATCCATTCGACAGTTAATCACACACCATAACTTGATGGCACGTACCGTAAGGTATAAAAAAGGTGCACTCACTTGGTCGCTTGAACCCTTGAGTGGGGAGTTCTAGTTGTGGGCAAACCTTCGTCAGCGAGAGCCTTTGTCCGCGCCCCGTGAACCCACTCGTGAACCTTAGCCATAAAGAACCAGTAGAAGTTATTTATTTTATATTAATGCGTTGGACCGCCGTCATTTGGATCCAGTTGGACATTTTGTCAAAAGATGTGAACTTTTTGGGCCATTTAAACTGGGACGAGTTCATGTCCTTTGACAGTTGGGCCAAAAGCTTCTAAAATACTGGTGGGCCATTTTATGAATGAGCCTCTTATTATTTGAAGTCATTTAGCCATATCATGGCAAAGTGTAAACCTGTTGGGCATTTTCAACTGTGACAAGTTTGCACCGCGCGATGGTGTGATTGAATACTTTGAAATAATAATGGGCCAAATAGTTTAACTTTTCTTTTTTATAATTTTATATATTACATGCATCACAGACATATGCACTGACACATGGCCTTAAAAGTGGCAACATAGATTCCCGTTGGGTTAGAGAAGATTGGAGATTAGTCAAAAGATCTTCAGCGAATATGAGCGAATCCGTCAATGAGGGATCCCGAATGGATCAGATTGAAGCAAACTTTGTCAAGATGAACGAACAACTGCAAGCTCTGACTGCCGCTATGTCCAATATGGCTATGCCCCGCGCTGCGGGAGGATCTGAGAACGAGAGGCGTGAGGGCCCGCCGAGTGGTTTAAATGATGATGCTCCGGTATTTTATGATGATATGGCAGAGTACGCTGCTGGGAGAATAGCTGGGACTCAGGCTGAAATGCAAAAGCTCCGTGACCAAATGGAAACGGTTACTCGGAAGCTGAAGGGAAAGAACGGGGACCTATTGGATTATGATACAATGACTTTTAAGGAGCAGTTGTCCGCCCACTTAAGATGCCAGACATTGTTAAGTTTAACGGGAATGGAGACCCGAGGGTCCATTTACGGCAGTATCTCTCAGTAATGAGTTCGGTGGGCCTCTCACAACGCCAGGTCCAAAAGATGTTCGGGATGTCGCTCGAGGGAGCTCATGTGGTATGGTACCACAGTCTGGAGAAGAAGGAAGATTAGAGGGAATTAGCTGACGCCTTCCTGAAGCATTATATCACCGACCTGGAGATCGATCTGTCGTTCCGCGATCTGGAGAACGTTAAACAGAGGCCTGAGGAGAGTTTTAAAGAGTATGTGGACCGATGGAGAGGTCAGTTGTTGAAGACGCAGACTAGGCCTTCGAAGAATGATCAAATAAAGATGATTATCAAAGAAACCAAGCCCTCCATCTATGGTAAGTTGCGGAGGATGACCTCGATGATTGCAGACTTTCGACAGTTGAGAGAAACTGTTATGTATATCGAGGAGGAAGAAGCAGAGAACAGAAAGTTCTATAATCTGAACAGAAGAGCTGTTGGAGGATCCTCAGGAACCAAGCCTGTTACCGCGGAGGTTGCGGCTATAAAGAACAGGCGTTTCTCAAACCTAGGCAGGCCCTTGTCTAAAGTGCTGGAAAAGCTAGTAAGGCAAGGACTGCTGAAGCCTTTAAAAACCAAACCACTCCCAAATCCTCCTCCATCAAACCTAGACATGAACTGTTACTACAGTTTCCACCAACAGCATGGCCATGACACAGATAATTGCACCCACCTTCGCCATGAAATCTAAGACCTGATAGACTCCCGAAAAATCCCCGACCCAGAAAAAGAGTAACCAAACACTCACCGTAACCCCCTACCCAATTATCACTCAATTCCTCCACCTACTTACATGATCACTCCGGCCTACCAGAAGACATTGTCCTCAAAACCTTCGACCATCAAGATTTTTGCCTGGTGATCTGGGACAGTAATAGTGAAGGTGAGGAAGAGCAGAAGAAAGATTTCTGGGAGGATTTCTCGAGTAGTTATGAGGAGGAAGTAAAAGACATGACCCGGAGCGGGCGTTTTTATAATAATGCTACTGAGAAAGGAAAGGAAGTCCTGTAGGAAGGCCGAGAAGTAGCCGAGAATACTGAGAAGGCCGAGGGTGGTATAGTACTGCAGTAATTGAAGAAGACTCGGGCACATCTTAGCGTCTGGGAATTATTGTGTGCATCCGGAGAACACAGGCGGGCTATGGTGGAAGCCCTGAGTAAAATAGTAGTACCGGAAGATGCTAATCCGGCTATGTTTGTGGGATCAGTGCAGAAGGAGGCCCTACAGATAACCTTCTCTGATGAGGAGCTCCCGGCTGAGGGGAGAAATCATAATAGGTCTCTCTTTATCCGAGCTGAAGTAATGGGAAAGAGGACCTCATGTGTGATGGTGCATGATGGCTCGTCCATCAATGTATGCCCATTGAAAATTCTAGCAAGGCTGGGTATTAAGCCAACTGAGTTGAGTCCTTCTAACATGACTATCAAAGCCTATGATGATAGCAAGCGAGGAGTCGAAGGAACTTTTACCGCGGTAGTCAAAGTCGGTCCGGTTGAGGATGTAGTGGAGTTCACCGTGCTGGATATCCTGACCGGCGTAAACACACGCGTATAACGCAAGCGCACGTATCGTTCAAGTAGTATAAAAATATCGATCCCACGAGGACTTAATTCCTACTGTTGTTATTAATTATTGAATCTATTTATTTACAAATATCTAATTGAGGGTGAAGAGAATGATTGCTTGATTGATTTGGTTGATTGTAGTTTTGCAAAATAAATAAATAAATAAAAAGACAAAAGAAAATACTAAGGAAAATAACAAAAGACACAAAAATCTAGGGTTGTGAATCATTCTAATATCTTTTAAAAGATGAAGTGGTTATTTTATAGTTGGGTAAAATATTGATTTATTAACCTGAAACACTAAATTATGTAAAAGCCTCTTCGATGCTCAATTACAAATACCCAGTATAATCCAATTGAACCATATGTCTATGTCAACCAAATTATCTGGATTCATTAAGATTAAGTTTCAATTATGGCTACCCCGCCCCGACAGGTATATTCCTATCCTCTAAGGAAATCTATTAAAGGGTTATCTATCCTCAAGGAAGATCGTGGGCTATTAAGTCTAAGGCTGAAACCTAAAATCCCTATGCCTAGTTCATTTTAGATTTACCATATCAATCTTATTGGTGATCAGACAACAAGAAGCATTAAGCTTAAGACTTAATAAATAAACCTTTAAATTACCCAAACTATAAAATAACCCCTTATAAACCGGTGATATTAAAATTCATCACAACCCGAGATAACTAACACATAACTAGGACTAGTAAAGGCTTAAAAGTAAAAGACATAAAGTAAAAATACTGAAAAGTAAGAGCGGTAAAGTAAAAGCTGAAAGTAAATTACATTAAAATAAAATTGCTAAGGTAAAAGGAATTACTTTTATTATTTACTATTTAGATATCTCCCTTAATATAATATATTTACTCGTGTTGAAATTACCAACCGACCAATATAGCGGTATCCTTTTTAAGTCAAATTAAGTCCAACCAGCCATATAGGCGGAATCAAAATAACCAGCCATAAAGGCGGAATCAAAATTTAATTACCAACCGACCAATATAGCGGTATCCTTTCTTAGTCAGGTTAATCAGATTAAATTGAAATTACCAACCGACCAATATAGCGGTATCCCTTTTAAGTCAAATTTTAAATGGTGAATATATTATTTTTAAGGGAGATTAATCTAAATAGAAATAATAAAAGTTTTACCTTTCACCCCAACAAAGGAGAATTACCTCCTCATTGCTTGAAAAATAAAAACTGCAAAAGTAAAGAAAGAAAATGTTATGCGTAAAAGTAAATTACGGAAAGTAAAAACTGAAAAGTAAAGAAAAGAAAGTGCGAAAGTGAAAATTAATTACTGGAAACTAAAAATAAACAAACTAGATACAATCTTCTTATTTATTCATTAAGAATTTCAAAGGAGAAAGTATGAATTTTACAAATGAAATGACTTGGTATTTATAGGCAAAATTTTGCCTCCATCAAATCATCCATCAAATTCTCCACCAAATCCATTATTAATTTCTCCACTAATTACTCCACCAAATCCATAATTGCTCCACTAATTGCTTATCTTGTTTGGTGTTGATTTGATAATTTTATTAATTATTTATTAATTTATATTTTGCTTTGAAAATGATTGAAAATGACTTATAATAATTACACTCCACACACTTCTGGATGGTTCATCAATTTCGGTCATGAAATCATCAGAATTTGGAAATATTTTCTCTTTCAAAGTTGTAGATCTTTGAGTCTTCTTTACTCTGGCACTTGAATCAGCTCAATCCGATATTGGAGTAAAAAGTTATACCCAAAATACGACAGATGCGCAAAACTAGAATTTTCAAAACTACACTTCGTTAAAACGCCCTTTCAAGTTTCCAATCTCCAAAATTAAAATATCAAGTCCAATAATTGCCCTTATTTGACCCAAATATCATCCTAAATGATTTCATTGTGTCCCGATATTATTTTATCTGCAAAATAAACTAAAACATATCAAAACGTTCATAAAACCCGAGAAACTAAACAAAATATTAAGTTAAAGGGGCGGTAAATATTGATATATTTTCCGCTCATCATATCCCAACTACTTTTGCCTTGTTGTTAGGAAGGCCCTGGTTCCATAAGCTTGGGGGCGTGCCATCTACTTTACATCAGATGATCAATTTCCCTTATGACAGGAAAATTGTCACTATCCGAGCCGAGGTGGATAATTCTGTAGCCACTTTGGAAATACAACCTTTCACAAGGTTCCAAGTGTCGGTGACTTTTGAGGAGTGGGTGGATCCCAAGGTGGCCCGAATTATGGAGAAGATGAAATTGAGCAAGGCCAAGGTTCGACACTGCCAGATTTCAAATGGCAGAATACTCGGAAGGGTTTGGGATACCGTTCTGATGAGGACAAGCCCAAGGCCAAGAAAAAAGGGCTAAAACTGATGGAGTGCTTTGTAAAGGCCTCGGGTATCAAGGAGAACCCGAACCAGTGGAAGTCAATGGGATTGTGGTACCCGGATTCGAGATTTTCCAGGATGTGCTTGGTGAAAAGCCGCTGGCGGAAAAAGTTGCAAAGAAAGAAGATGCGAAGTGGGAGGAAGAACTCATGAAGCTAGAGACCCTAACACTCGAAGAAGAGAAGAAACCTGAGAATGATCCTGTTGTAGAGGGAGAAATATCTGTAGAGGATGATGATATTTTCCTTCCAGATTTGTTTGAGTGTACTTTCTTTGTTGTTGGCAATAAGATGATAATTCTGCTTACTTGACTGAGTCTCCCATTTCTAACTTGCATGATCTGAGCATATTTGATATTAACTCCACCAAGACAAATACCTTTAACCTTGGAACACCCGAGAATCCCAAGGAGATTCTTATTGCGAGTGAAGTTACCGCTGAAGAGCGGAAGAATATGGAAGAGGTGTTGGTAAAATATGCCAAAGTATTTGCTTGGTCTTACGAAGATATGCCTGGGGTTGATCGAAGTATAGCCCAACATGCAATACCGACTTATCCTAACATGAAGCCGGTAAAGCAAAAGCTCCGAAGGATGAGACCCGAGTGGGCCGAGAAGGTCAGGGAAGAGGTCAAGAAGCAAATAGATGTGGGATTCCTGAAAGTAGTAAAATACCCTGAGTGGTTGGCCAACGTCGTGCCTGTGCCGAAGAAAGATGGTAAAGTCAGAATGTGTGTTGACTACAGAGATCTTAACTAGGCATGCCCAAAGGACGACTTTCCTTTACCGTATATAGATGTACTCGTTGATAGTGCAGCTTTGTATTCTATGTACTCATTTGCGGATGGGTTCTCGGGATACAACCAGGTGCTCATGGCCGAAGAAGATAAGCACAAGACCGCCTTTGTTACAGAATGGGGTACTTACAGCTACAAGGTGATGCCATTTGGGCTTAAGAATGCCGGAGCCACTTATCAGTGAATGGCGACCACTTTGTTTCATGATCTCATGCATAAGGAGATTGAGGTGTACGTAGATGACATAATGGTCAAGTCAGAAACGAGGGATGGGCACATCGATGCCTTGGAGAAGTTCCTCGAGCGAGTTGATAAGTACAATCTACGGTTGAATCCCAAGAAGTGTGTATTTGGAGTAACATCAGGAAAGCTGCTCAGCCATACAGTGGGAATGAGTGGAATAAAGGTGGATCCCGAGAAGATCAAGGCTATTACAGAAATTCCGGCACCAAAGACAGAGAAAGAAGTCAGAGCCTTCCTGGGAAAAATCCAGTATATTAGTCGTTTCATTGCCAAGCTGACGTCAGTATGTGAACCCATCTTTAAGCTGTTAAGGAAAGACCAACCGGTAAAGTGGAACGAGCAGTGTCAGGAAGCCTTCGACAAGATTAGAGAGTATCTGGTGAAACCTCCTGTGTTGAAACCTCCAAGGCAAGGCAGACATTTGGTACTCTATTGGGCAATTGAACCCGAAGCACTGAGGGCGATGATGGTACAAGCCGATGAGACAGGAGTAGAGCATGCTGTCTACTGCCTCAGTAAGAAGCTGCTTCCGTACGAAGTCCGTTATCAAGAAGTGGAAAAGATTTGTTTAGTAGTAGTATGGGCGTCGAGGAAACTACGCCACTACTTCCAATCTTACAAGATCCAAGTAGTAGCAAAGGAGAATCCTTTGAAGTACTTGCATTCAGTGCCCTCGTTGGTTGGGAAGTTGGGCAGATGGTTAGTGCTGCTGACTGAATTTGACATCGAGTATCTCACTTCAAAGGTAATCAAAGGGCGAGCCGTGGCAGAATTCCTGGCCTTACAACCTGTCGAAGCAGATCAGTATAAGTTTGAGTTCCCCGATGAGGAAATCCAGGCGATAGTAGTCCAAGGATGGAAGATGTATTTTGACGGAGCAGTGAATTACAAAGGAGCGGGAATCAGTATTGTAATCGTAACCCCTGAGGGAGAGACCCTACCTATGGCCAAGAGGTTGACATTCGGAGTAACTAATAACATGGCTGAGTACGAAGCATATGCATTCGGATTAACGACATTGATAGCCTTGAGAGCTAAGAATGTGGAAGTATATGGAGAATCAATTGGTGATCCGACAGATGTAGGGAGAATGAGAGTTGAAAAAGGAACGGCTGAAGCCTTATTTATTCTACCTGAGAAATCTAACACACGCAATTCCTGACTGTAAGTTTCAGCATTTGCCGCGAGAAGAGAATTAGATGGCAGATGCATTGGTGACACTGGCCGCAACTTGGGAAAATCCAGAGAAGCTGGTGATGAGACTGCTTGTGTTGACAACGGCAAGCAAGCCAGTCTATGAGATTGAGAGGATATTGGAAGTAGAGGTTGATGACAGGAAGCCTTGGTACTATGATATTCAAAGGTATCTGGAATGAGGAGAATTCCCGGAAGAAGCGAGTAGAAATGACCGAGTAGCCATTCAGAAGTTGGCTTATCAGTATGTGAGTTTGAACGGCGAACTCTACAAAAGGCAGGCAAATGACATTCAGCTGAAGTGCTTGAACGGAGAAGAAGCTCAGAAGGTGATGGAAAAGGTACATGCTGGTGTGTATGGGCTGCACACGAATGGATTGAACTTGTCCCGCAAGATTGTGAGACAAGGCTTTTACTGGTCAACCATGGAAGCCGATTGCGCGAAGCTAGTGAAGCACTGTCATGACTGTCAAGCACACGGTAATTTGAATCATCTGCCGCATACAGAGTTGCATGGGTTGTCAGAACCATGGCCTTTCTCAGCTTGGGGAATAGATATGATCGGAGAGATTCGACCGAATGCATCGAATGGGCATCGATTTATAGTAGTGACCGTGGACTACTTCTCGAAATGGGTGGAAGCAGAATCATTCTGCAATGTTACAGCAAAATAGATGGCGAAGTTTATAGCTCGGAATCTCATTTGTGGTATGGTATGCCGCACCATGTGGTCACGGACAATGGAGTCCAATTTCAGGGAGAGACAAATACGTTGCTACAGAGATATGGAATAGGCCATCACAAGTCCTCACCATACAGGCCACAGGCTAATGGGGCAGTCGAGGCAGCAAATAAGACGATAAAGATGATTTTGACGAAGATGACAGAGAATTATAAAGATTGGGCTGATAAACTTCCATATGCCTTGTGGGGGTACAAAACTTCTGTGAGAACAGCAACAGGAGCTAGGCCTTACTCCTTGGTCTATGGAATGGAAGCGGTACTGCCGGTGGAGGTTGAGATATAGTCCATGTGGGTACTAGCAGAAGCAGAATTGCCAGAACAGGAGTGGACCTCGCAGAGGTTTGAACAGTTGGCATTGATGGATGAGAAGAGGATGAAGTCCTTACATCACATGCAGATCTATCAGAAGAGGTTGGCCCGGGCCTTCAATAAGAAGGTGCGTCCTACCAAGATCAAGAAAAAGGGATCTAGTGCTTAAGTAGTCGAAGTCGTCGACGACAAACCCGAGAGGGAAGTTCAGACCAAACTGGGAAGGACCATACATTGTTCAGAAGGTAATGGGAAATGGAGCAGTGAGACTGTCAGACTTGGAAAGGAACGAGTTCACCGAGCCAATCAATGTTGGCAGATTGAAGCTGTATTTTGCCTGAGGGACAGAAGACTGAATGGTCACCCGTAGAAGACCTAACCCAATGGGATAGGAAAACTCATGCATGCATGCATACATATAACCCATTATTGCATTCCTTTTTGTGTGTTTTGTGTTTTTTGTTTTGTATTCACAGGTTTCGAAGAAGAAAAGCGAAAGCGGAAAAGATAAGCCAATCAGAAACAGCGAATGCACAGTATCAGATTCGGGTAGTAATCCTAGGGCTGAGGTCCACATCGGTGTTAAGATTCGGGTAATAATATGAGGGTTGAGGCCCATTTAAGTTTGAGTTTCGGGTATAGATCCCGGGGGCGAAGCCCACATTGTCAGCAACAGAGAGGAAGAATTCCTTGGAGTGAGTGAGTGAAAAAAAAGAGAAAAGAGATAGTGAGTGAGAGAGAAGTCTTTGTTAAATAGATGTATGTCCAGTGATGACATTGTGTGCTATAGGAAATAAGCCTTAGAAACGATAAGTGTGAGAAGTGTTCTCCACCGGTATGTTGAGTGGATTGATCTTGATTAGACTCATGAAGCACTTGAATACGGGATCTCAACAGTGGAAGCCTGAGTGGTTGATGAGATGACCAGTTGAAGAGATAATGGATCAGTGAATGACCGTTTGCTTGGATGTCCACCCTGGACTACGTACGCTACGATATATGATATGGTCGCGAAAGGAAAGAAAAGTCTCTGTGGCAAAAAGAAAAAAGAAAAAAAAACAGGCCGCCTATAACCGATAAGCGTGAAGCTACCCCTGGGCGAGTATTAGGACCACCATGAGGAGAAATACTACCTTAAAGGGTAGGTGTGCCAATAAAAGAAAAGAGAAAAAGAAAAAGAGAGAAAAGAGCGAAAAGAAAGAGACAAGAGCAAAATACAAGAGACCATATCATGTTGAGTATGCCGAAGTAATCACAGAATGTGATTAAGACATTCAGATTGGTTAGACCCACTGGTCCGATTCTCCGAGACGAAATCGTCAAATTGGCTTGCTTAGAGAATAAGTTGTGAAAGATCCTTGACACACACACACACACCAGGAGTCTAGTTTAGATCACCTATTCAGACGATCTGAGTTGAGCATATCGAGTACTTTGAAGATTCTCTGGCTTTGACGCGAAAGCATTCGTTGAGGACGAATATATATCTAGCTATCAAAGATTATCTCGAGAGAAGAAATGCAACATGCTAAAATGAATTATTGAGCATCAGATCAGCATTGCCGGGTATGGCATTCTGGGTGCGAGGCCCATATTACATCAAATCAGTATTACCGGGTATGACATTCTGGGGCGAGGCCCACATTACATCAGATCAGCATTGCCAGGTATAACATTCTGGGGGCGAGGCCCACATTACATCAGATCAGCATCGTCGGGAATGGCACTCCGAGAATGGAGATATAGTCCGGGAATGGACAAGTCCGGAAATGGACACGCCGAGAATGGCACGCCGGAATGGCACTCCGAGAATGGAGATATAGTCCGGTAATGGACAAGTCCGGGAATGGACATGCCGAGAATGGCACGCCGGGAATGGCACTCCGAGAATGGAGATATAGTCCGGGAATGGACAAGTCCGGGAATGGACATGCCGAAAATGGCACGCCGGGAATGGCACTCCGAGAATGGAGATATAGTCCGGGAATGGACACGCCGAGAATGGCACGCCGGGAATGACACTCCGGGAATGGAGATCGGATCGGGAATGGACCACAACACGGTGACGGTTCGGGAATGGACCTCATCACACCACATCACAGTAACACTCCAGGAATGGAGATCGGTTCGGGAATGGACCATAACACGGTGACGGTTCGGGAATGGACCTCATCACACCACATCACAGTAACACTCCGGGAATGGAGATCGGTTCGGGAATGGACCACAACACAGTGACTGATTACGCCCAAATATGACTCTCGGTTATCGCAGTACAGTTGGGGTGTCGGTCCACAGAGAGATGGTTACAAAGAAACTGATTCACTAAATCAAGAACTTTGAGCAATAACTGATTTTAAGAAAAGATTAAATTGTGATGGAAAACTAAAGAATTCAAAGACTTGAAGATTTTAATAATAATGAGAAAGATAGTAAAGTATCAGGGTTCCCTCTTGCACCTATTACCTATATTCCGTTATCGATTCATGTTATTACACAATTGAGGATTTCACGTCCCAAATCAACAATTGGAAGATATTCAATTCTACACCAGTTTAAGTTCTAAGGTAATGGTCATTCAATCTTCTCTACGTTTACAACTCACAAGGTTATCGTTACAACCTATCTAACGACGACAATATACCCTCGGGCAATACCGCAGCAGAAGATCAACTCGCAAAACAACCTTAATCTATCAAACCAATTTTACCAACAACACATAGAAAAAGCATGACTGAATCTATATGTAAACTAATAAAAGATAGTTCTCAAATAATCAATAGAATAAAGAGATGAATAGAATAACAATTGTATTAATCAATTAAAACCATCCATGAATCAAACAACAAGAATACAAGAGTTGGGTACAAGAGTTTGCCCTTAGCTTTGCTTGGGAGATTAGTTCCGCATGCTAGATGAAGAAACAACAGAGATAGGATGGGGAATCATCGGATAATCATTGTTTCTGATCCCGGGAATTTGCACGGCCCTGCTTTCTCTTTTGTATTTGTGTAACTAGCCTCCTGGTTGTTTTTGGACGAACTGCTGTATTTATAACAGTGTCAGAGTGTCATTAGGTTTTGAGAAAACCCTAAAAACGAAACCTGGAATGTGTAGGAAACTCTCCCGCAGCGCCGTGGCTCCTTAAGTGGGCGCCGCGGCGCTAAACTCTCTGGAAAAATGGCCCGGGCAAGTTGTATGATGAGGCGCCATGGCGCGTCTGATATGAGTATTGGTGGCACCATGGCGCCCTTGTGTGTATTCTTTACTGGCGCCATGGCGCCTAGTGTTATGCTCTTCATTGGCGCCATGGATATGTGGCATTATGGCGCCATATGCATGTGGGTGGCGCCATGGCGCCACATCCTGTATGCAATTTTGGCGCCATGGCGCCAAAGCTCCCTGCTCGGTCCTGTGTCTTCCCAAAAGTTCCCGAAATACTTGTAAATATTCCCGGATCCATGTATTAATATTCCTACAAATAAAAATCACTAAATTAGTGTAAATAATAAACATTTTTAAATTAATATAACAATAGAAATTATGTACTAAAACATAAAATATATAACTAAATGTTTAACAATAAGCCTAGATAAGTGATGTTTTAATGTACATTCTCATGTACTTATCACAACCCCCAACCAGCTTATTGCTAGTCTCTAGCAATTCAAGCGTAAAATAAAATGAAAATTATATAAATAAACTATCTAAGCCATTTTCGTAGGGATCACGATTGCATTTAGCGTATGCAACAAGCCTTTAAACCCCTAGGTGTCCATAGTGGACGAGTTATAGTCTCGTGAGGGCTTACAACGACGATACCCACAAACGTCATTCAAAACATACAATCATGCAAAAATAAAAATTAAAAATCAAAGAGTCTCAATAGTTTCACATAAGTTTGTCCTCAGAGAATGCATAGTAATGAAATAATAGAACTTTCAAAGTACTCAACGCAACTCAAATCTAAATTTTTGAATAAATTATCTAGGCTAGACTCAACGTGTGTGTGTGTTAAGGTCCGTTCACAGCTTTATTCCTAGGTAAGACAACTCAATGATTTCGTTTAAAAATCGGGGTCGATGGGTCTAACCAACCTAGATATCTCAATTAAGCTCTGTAGTTGCTTTTTATGTGTGCTCAATATGGTATGATTTCTCTTTTTCTTTTCTTTCTCGTCTCTTGTTGCTTTTTCTTTTGAATTTTTCTTTCAACACACCTACCATTTAAGGTAGCATTTCTCCTCATGGTGGTCCTAATACTCGCCCATGGGTAGCTTCACGCTTATCGATTATAGGTGGTTCATTTTCTTTCTTCAGAGACTTTTTCTTTTATTTGCAACCATACCTTACATCATAACACAAGCAAATCAGGATAGATATCTAAGCAAACGGTCATTCATTGACATACAATTTCTTCAACTAGTCACTTTGTTAACTACTCAGGCTTTCACTGCTAAAAACCCATAATTAAGTGCTTACGAGTCTAACATAGATAAACTACTCAAGTCATCAGATAAAAGTACATTAAAGGACTTATCGTTTCTAAGATTTCATCCTAACACAAACAATATCATCATAGGAACTATGTTTAACTATCAGGGACTAAAACAAAACAAAATAAAATTTTTTTTTATGTATTTATGACAGGTATTATCATGCGCATGCATACACCCCATACTTAAAACTTGCATTGTCCTCAATGTAAGATAAATATAAAGAAAAAAGATTAAGGAACAACACTACCAGACGCGGAGTTGTGTGGCTGTGTAGGTGTGCTGACTCCTGTATAAACACTCATGCAAAATAAAAAAATGAAATATGTAATTAGCACACAATAAAGTAGAACTAAAGTAAATAAAATAAATAAATTAAAATAAATGCAAATGCAAGGGTTGCCTCCCCGCTAGCGCTAAATTTAGTGTCTTCAGCCAGACACAAGCACTCAAGTTGTCATGGTGGTTTCCATCGAGTGTACTGATAATGGCATGAGGGGGAATTTCTGTATGGCTGCGGCAGTGTATCCACTGATCCTCCATGGTCTGGTGGCTGAAAATCTTGACTGCACATATTAAAACATTGATTTAAACCCATTTTTATCTTTCCAGGTATCATCTTCAATTGAACACGAACTCTTCTTTTCCTCCTTTTACGATTCTTTAGGATCATTTTCACTTCAAGAGCATTTGATTCATGTTGTAGAGAAGCTATTTTTGGCAGGACTGCTTCGAGCATGTATGTACCTTGACACCCATCATCATCCCGTGGTTGTTTTTCAACATGAAAAATATTCACCTCTAGAGTCATATTTCCAAATGATAGCTTCATTAGAGACGTTCCTGCAATTAATAAGGGCAGTAGCTGTAGCAAGAAAAGGTCTACCTAAGATAAGCGGAATTTTGGACTCAACATTAACCACAGACTGGGTATCTAAAATTAGGAAGTCAACGGGGTAGTAGAATTTATCAATTTGAACTAAGACATCCTCGACTACTCCCCGTGGTGTTCTAATGGATCGGTCAGCTAACTGTAAAGCTACTGATGTAGGTTTAATCTCGCCAAGCCCTAACTGCACATAAATCGAATATGGCATGAGATTAACACTAGCACTTAAATCTAATAGTGCTTGACCAAACTCATGGGTTCCAATGTGGCAGGTAATGGTGGGACATCCCAGATCTTTATACTTTGGCGGAGTCCTCTGTTCAATTACCGCACTTGCCTGCTTTGTCAAGAATGCAGTCTTTTTCACGTGATGCTTCTTCTTCATAGTACATAGATCCTTTAAAAACTTAGCGTATGTGGGAACCTGTTTGATTACATGTAACAACGGAAGGTTGATCTTTACTTGCTTAAGATGTTCTAGGATCTCACCATTTGGGTCTGCAGCTCTGATAGTGGGCCTAAGGGCTTGAGGAAATGGTACTCTAACCAGGTAAGGTGGCTCTCGATCTTCCTGTGGGGTGATGGTATCAATATCTTTAGGGTCTCCTACAGTTTTGGGAATATCCTGTGTCCCTACTTCTTTACCACTTCTAGTGAATATAGTATTAACACCTTTCACATTAGTTGTTTCGTGATTAGCCTGTGCCATGTGTTGGCCTTGTGGATTTGGTTGAGCCTGAGATGGAAATTTTTCTTGTTCGCGCACACTCAAGATATTAGTTACATAGAGATCTGACTCTTAATCTCCCTATTATCTTCAACTACTTGAGCTATCAATGACTCAAACCTTTGGTTTGTTTTATTCTGGGTTTCCACGATCACCTTCTGGGCTTCCACAAATGCTTGCACTGTATCCTCTAGAGAATTTCTAGAAACCATAGTGTGTGATACTGCGGGGGTACTGCATCCTCTAGGTGGTGATGTTTGACTCGGCTGATGGGACTCATGCTTCCAACTAAGGTTGGGATGGTTCCTCCAGCTAGGATTATGAATGTCTGGGTATGGGGTATAAGACTTCTGGTACATCCCTACGTTATGGCATTGTTCCTCACATGGTCCCCTAATCTCATCATACCCAGGGCGCTCTTGGGATTCTAGCTGGGCTACTGAATATATAATCATGCTATCTCTGGCTTTTAAGGCTTTTATTTGTTTGGTCAATAGCTCAACTTGTGCCTTAAGACCATCCTCTTCCCTAAAGTGTTGTAAGCTTCTGCTGGGAGGAGTGAGGTGTGTCCTATCAGTGCTATCCATGGAATTAGGTCCAGTCCAGGTATGAGACTTCTTAGCTAGGTCATCTAGGTACTCGAGGGCCTCATCAAGATCCTTTCGGATAAACTCACCATTACACATCGTCTCAACGCGAATTGGCGCTCCCTAGGTGTCAACCCATCATAGAAGTAACTAACTAAACGCCAACTCTCAAATCCATGGTGAGGGCAACTAGCTAACAACTTCTTATACCTCTCCCATGTTTGATAAAGGGTCTCACTGTCTTTCTGGGAAAAGGTGGAGATCTGTTTTTTTTAGGGCATCCGTCTTGTGGTGTGGGAAGTATTTGTCAAAGAATGCCCGGGTCATCTCTCCCCACGATCCTATTGACCTGGGTCTTAAAGAATACAACCAGCTCTTAGCTCTAGCCTTAAGGGCAAAGGGAAAGAACTTAAGTCTAATTGTGTCAGTGGTTCCAAACCGGTCATGGAAGGTTGCTAATACTTCTTCAAATTCCCTAATGTGCACGTAAGGGTTCTCGCTCTCTAAACCGTGAAAAGTTGGTAGATACTGTATCATTCCAGGACTAAAGTCTATGTGTGGTGCATTAGGGGGGAACATGATGCACGAAGGTGTAGCCGTGCGAGTTGGGTGGCGGTACTCTTCGAGAGTCCTCCTAGGTGGTCTCTCGTATTCACTCATGTTATATGCGCTAGACGCGGATGGTGTAGAGAAAGGATTTTCAAATATGTTCTCTGGATCTGAGCTTTCTTCATCAGTCCTAACAAATCTACCAAATCTATCCCTACGTCTAGACATGTAAGTTAAGTTCAAAAATACGAGGAATAAAATAAATAAAAACAAAAAAATAAACTAAAAATAAAATCTAATAAACTAAAACAGAAAGAAAACAACTAAAATAAATACTAAAGTAAAAGGCTAGAAAAAAAAAGAATTAATTAAAAATAAAAATAAAATAGAATGCTGATAATAAAAAAAAAACGAAGTTACCGCTTCGTTATTGACTAAGCAAACCTGGTCCTTTTGCTTGTAAACCGTCTCCCCAGCAACGGCGCCAAATTTTGATTACGCCCAAATTTACGACTCGCGGTTATTGCAGTACAGTTGGGGTGTCGATTCCACAGAGAGATGGTTACAAAGAAACTGATTCACTAAATCAAGAACTTTGAGCAATAACTAATTTTAAGAAAGATTAAATTGTGATGGAAAACTAAAGAATTCAAAGACTTGAAAGATTTTAATAATAATGAGAAAGATAGCAAAGCATCAGGGTTCCCTCTTGCACCTATTACCTATATTCCGTTATCGATTCATGTTATTACACAATTGAGGATTTCACGTCCCAAATCAACAATTGGAAGATATTCAATTCTACACCAGTTTAAGTTCTAAGGTAATTGTCATTCAATCTTCTCTACGTTTACAACTCACAAGGTTATCGTTACAACCTATACCATCGGGCAATACTGCAGCAGAAGATCAACTCGCAAAACAACCTTAATCTATCAAACCAATTTTACCAACAACACATAGAAAAAACATGACTGAATCTATATGTAAACTAATAAAATATAGTTCTCAAATGATCAATAGAATAAAGAGATGAATAGAATAACAACTGTATTAATCAATTAAAACCATCCATGAATCAAACAACAAGAATACAAGAGTTGGGTACAAGAGCTCGCCCTTAGCTTTGCTTGGGAGATTAGTTCAGCATGCTAGATGAAGAAACAACAGAGATATGATGGGGAATCATCGGATAAGTCATTGTTTCTGATCCCGGGAATTTGCACGGCCCTACTTTCTCTTTTGTATTTGTGTAACTAGCCTCCTGGTTATTTTTGGACGAACTGTTGTATTTATAATAGTGTCAGGGTGTCATTAGGTTTTGAGAAAACCCTAAAAACGAAACCTGGAACGTGTAGGAAACTCTTCCGCAGCGCCGTGGCTCCTTAAGTGGGCGCCGCGGTGCTAAACTCTCTAGAAAAATGGCCCGGGCAAGTTGTATGATGAGGCGCCATGGCGCGTCTGATAATGAGTATTGGTGGCGCCATGCCTTGTGTGTATTCTTTACTGGCGCCATGACGCCTAGTGTTATGCTCTTCATTGGCGCCATGGCGCCATGGATATGTGGCATTATGGCGCCAAGGCGCCATATGCATATGGGTGGCGCCATGGCGCCACATCCTGTATGCAATTTTGGCACCATGGCGCCAAAGCTCCCTGCTCGGTCCTGTGTCTTCCCAAAAGTTCCCGAAATACTTGTAAATATTCCCGGATCCATGTATTAATATTCCTACAAATAAAAATAACTAAATTAGTGTAAATAATAAACATTTTAAAATTAATATAACAATAGAAATTATGTATTAAATATAAAATATATAACTAAATGTTTAACAATAAGCCTAGATAAGTGATGTTTTAATGTACATTTTCATGTACGTATCAGTGACGGTTCGGGAATGGACCTCATCACACCACATCACAGTAACACTCTGGGAATGGTGATCGGTTCGGGAATGGACCACATCACGGTGACGGTTCGGGAATGGATCTCATCACATCATCACATCAACGATTCGGGAATGGACCAGGGGTCGAAGCACCCCAACATCATATCAACTCAACACAACAGGCAGACCATGTGGCAGCTGGCGAGCCAGGTAAGTAAAAATGCATTGCACGTACTTTGATAGAAATTGTCATTGTCACACACTGCACAAGTCCCATTAAAGTGGGGGCGACTGTAGGCATTGCATTTTTACATATTAGCCCGATGACGAGTCTCTTATGGAGGCACTACCTCTTTAGTCATGAAAGTCACGGGAAACAGATGTTGGAAGGGTAAAGTTGGAAAATGGAATTTTGTTGGATTTTATCTAAGTTGTTTAGATTCGGTTGCTTGTTGGACTTCCGTTTCAAAGCTTACCTAAGGCCCAAAACCCCCACATACCACCTACCAACCCCAAACCAAACACAAAATACCCAAACCAAACCCAAGAAACCAAGCCCACGCCCAATGGATGGAGATTCATGCCCATATTGCCCTTAATTAGGTATATGCACATTTATCACATGCTTAAATCTTGTAAAATCCCTCCCTAATTAAGAAAAATCAGATCAAATCCCTTAACCAAATCAAATCCAATCACCATCCTAAATTAGGAGATCTATTCCTTATGAGATATCAATTAGAATAAATGTCACCACCAATGGAGATTCTATCCTAATCGGATTAGGAAAGCCTCATCTCATTTGCTTATAAAAAGGACCCATCACCACCATTCACAAGCCTAGCACACATATCTCACAAATCACGCAATAGACACTCTCCTAAGTCCTCTCCTGCACGCCCTGGCATCCCTTCCAAGCCTCATTGCCGCATATACCAAAGCCAAAGTCCCCTCCAATTGCCGTGAGCCATCCCTTTTCCCTTACACCATTCACGCCTAAGCCCCAAACACAGCCCCCTTTGCTGTAACTTGAGCCACTTTTCACAGCCTTTATCCACACCAAAACAAGCCTTAAACACTGTCCTAAAGTCGCACAAAACAGCCCCAAACACTGCCCCCCCACTGCACACCAAAACAGTCACGAAAAATGCCCTTCACTGCTCCTAAACCTGCCGCACATCACTGCATATTCTGCCCAGTTTTTTTTCTGCGATTTTAACCTATAAAACAGCCCTAAAATAACCTTAAAACTGCACTAAAAAACTGCACAAAGTTCCCCCTAAAAGCCCTTAAAACCGCAAGCCAATTAGCCCTCTAAAGCACAAAAAACAGTCCACAAAACGACCAAAACAGTGACCTGAAACGTAGCAGCGAAACAGCAGCGAAACGGACCTAAAACAACAGCCCAAGCATCAAAACAACGAGGAAAGACGTTGAGTAGACAAATCGGAAAAGTATCGGATCAATCACCCTTCCAACGGACGTGTAATGCCATTTCTTGAGACGACAAAAGAGGTTAGACCTGAGGGCACCTTTTTACTTATCTTCTTTCTTTTTATTTCATTTATTTTAAAATATTATTGCATGAGAGTCATTTGAGGTATGATGTGATTGTTAGATGTGCGGGATATGTGTTCCCCTTTTGTGGTATATCGGATGGAAACCCGGACGTAAATTCTGTAGCCGATTCCGAATGGACGGTAGTACGGTCTGCACTCGGGATACAACGCCACGTACCACTTAAGATACAAATATCTCGTCTCATCCAAATTTGTATTTGAGCATGTTGTAGTTTATAGTTCGTTTATTTATTATTTTAAGCATGATTTAATTTAGTTTGTTATTTATTTTTTTAGCATATCCATGTTATTCTTCGTGTATGTTATTAGTTTAAGTTATGTTTGAATAATGATTTACCTATGTTGATTCTATGGTTTAATATGCTCATTGTGTGGAATTACGTTTGTCGTTTAAAGACTTACTTTCAAGCATGCGAACTTAGAATATGATTTATTTAGCGAATGCATGTTAGATCTAAATATCCTTGAGCATGATTATTGAGTAGACTCAGTTGATTTATTGCACAAATTATATCATCACAAGTGGCATAAGTAAGGGACCATTCCGAACCCAATGGTTTGAGGTCTTCCCTTGCGAGGGGTGAGTGCGGCCTTAAATCTTTGTCCCGGTTCACACCGGGTGGCGACTCCATTATTCTCCGGTTTAGTCCCCTACGGGCTACTCCGTACTCCCACTAGGCCGCGAGCCTAGAACAGCATGCGTCGCCCAAGTTCTGTGTCCTACAGTCAATATTCTTTTGTTAGATGTCATCCAACAAATATCATCATATACCAAATTTTTGAAAGACTTGTGCACCGTTAAAAGAAAATATCAGGTAAGAAAGAAAGCTTTTCTAGCTGAACAGGTAAGTCCCATCCTCTTAACCAATAATGCATTACAATACAAAAACCTTGGTTGTCCAATTATTTCATGTATGATTGGAAATTAAAAAATTGAACATGCTTTGTTTGATCTTGAAGTCAGTGTTAATTTGCTTCCATTTTTGATTTACCAACAACTTAATATTGACGAGTTAAAACTAACATCAACTACTCTTTTACTTGCCAATAGATCAGTCAATGTATCGAAATGAATTGTTGAAGAAGTGCTATTACAAGTCGATAATCTCATATATCATGTGGATTTTATTGTCTTGGAAACACAACCTGTAACAGATAGTTATAAGCCAATTCATATAATAATTTGTCACCCATTTTTAGCAACATTTTATGCTTTAATCATGAATCTGTCATTTAGCAATATGACGTTGGAGCTTAATGTTTTTAACATGTGCAAATAACCATATGATGAAGACAGTGAAGACAAGAGCATGGAACTAATTGAACCAATTATGTAAGAATATATTCAGGGGAGTTTATCTGATCCTACAAAAATTCATACAACTAATTTTCTTGAATCAAGTACACAATTAGATTCAGATATTTCTAATGATTTTTTACTTGATTCTACACAGGTACTGGAAGATGATGAAGAGAAGCAAAACTTTGACGAATTAAGAACAATGGAAGAAGAAAAATATGAGGAAGTGCCCAATTTGGAATTGAAGATTTTGCAAGAAGTATTGAAGCATGCATTTCTTGGAGATGAACAAACTTATCATGTGGAAATTTCTTCCTCTCTCACAAGCGATCAAGAAGGAAAAATACATCGAGACTAGAGCAATGAAGGCATGGAAGAAACTCTCGCAAAACTCCACAATCATTTTCCTTCGCTCCCCCAAAATGTTCTGATGAAAATTTATAAAGCACGCACCAAAAGAATTATGCTTATTATTATCCATGGTATTCCTAGTGATATTCGTTGGGTAATTGAAACAAGAGTTCGCTTGACAGGTTAATCATCTGACTCATGTATTTCTTACATGTCTAGTTTAGGGAAAACACTTATGCTAAGAAACGAAGAACTAAATAATTAAGTGTTTATTATAAATGTGCACGCTGGACGTCCAATATTCGTTGTCATTCTTTATGAATGATATCTGAAAATCGCAAAGATAAAATTCAATTCATTAGAAATGGCTTGAATAAGGAGTCTTTAGATGATATATCATTGACTCTTGAGACGCATCCTAGTGGACATGTTCATCAAGTAATTCATAATTAGCATACACAATTTCAAAAAGAAAGACAATAATATAGTCTCGGGAATCTGATTTTAAAATACTTTGTTTGTCAATGTATAAAAAAATTGGATGAGAAGCATATCATTGACCCATATAAGGCTTTCAAGCCGTTATTAGACGTAAAATCAGAGGAAGATGTAAGCCACTATCACAACTACCGGTACATATTTATTCAATTTATTATTTTGATTTTATTTCCTTTAAATGACTATTTTGATTTACTTTATTTTACTGTTTTGATTTCATTTACTTTAATTTTGCCGATAATATCTAAATATTTTGACTTTTCACGATTTACTTTAATATTCATCTGACAATTGTCACTTTACATGTACTAGTGCTTTTATTACTCACCCTTTTCCGGATCTATAAATATAGCTCGTCATTTCTCTCTTCGACATATCCAGATAATAGAGAGAGAAAAATGGAGAATATTTTAAGACGACGAGTCACTAATATCTGTGTATTTTATAGAATTAACGCTAGAACTAAACCAGAATTTGTTGAAGATGCAAAATAATTGGGTAGAGTTATGGTGGAAAGAAACATGCACTTAGTATATGGCAGTGGCAATATTAGATTGATGAGATGTGTTTCAAATGTTGTGCTAGAATGTGGCAGTCAAGTTTTGGAGATCATTCCAAATCTTTGGCAGATGAAAACCTCATCAGAAAGTCAAACAGATAAGAATGCGTTGTCTGAGGTATGTCTGAAATACTTACTGAAATGATAAGTTATGCAAACGTTTTATTTCTTTACCATGTAGACTGGGTAAGCTGAAAGAAATATTCACAGTGGCATCATGGATGAACTTGAACATTTACCAAAACCCTATTGAATTACTTAATGTTGACCATTTTTTCGATTTTTATTTAGTATTTCTTAAGAATGCCAAAAGATTTGGGTTTATTTTGAAACCGATAAAAGATATCGTCCTAACTGTAAGAAAAGCTGATGAATTAATTGACCAACTCTTAACTTATGAACCAAAAATCGACCTCATTCTTTCCACATTGAACTAGTCTGCTAACGATCATGGCAATAAGCGTAGAGTGTACTTGAATCTTAATATGTAATTTTTCTTTTCTTTTAAATAGTCGTAGATTCAATTGTCAATTCCACACTAATCATGTAATGTCTTCTAAACTCTATTTCTTCGTATTCAGATATTGATGACAATATCTTAATTTGGTTGGAGGGATAGTTGACTAGATAGTTTTTTTTCATATTGTATTTTTCTTTTAAAAAATTATTTCATTTTTGTGTTGTTGTTTTATTAAAAAAAAATGTTATTTTTTGCTTTATTATTATTTTGTGAGTAAAAAATATTATGTGTTGATTTTTTTTAAAAAAATATTATACACAAACTAACAACAAATTTTTGACTAACCAATTGAAATTGTTGTTCAGAGGTGGCAGTGTAAGGATTTTTCACTCCTGAGACGCATCTCAATGTAATTCGTAACAAGTTATTTTTGTTTATTTCTTTTTGAATCATTAAAATTTTTGAATTCTCCATAATATTGTTTAAATTTGATTTTCATATGCTGATTTGACAAGTATTATCAACATACATGGTAACAATATGATCATGGGTTGAAAATGAAAATTTTATAATATTCAATTCTCTAGTTTATTGGAGGCAGCACCTAAAAGTATTGGAGTTTGTGTTTTATTTCAAAAAAAAAAGAGAAAAAAATTAAAATTAAAAAAAAAAACCAAGCTTCTACTTAATAACCAGACATACTATCTCGGCAAGTAGTGATTATTCGCATAAAACGGTAGAGCTTGAGTTAAAAAAAATGTGAATAAGTTTGATTTCGTAGCCACTCTAACTCGAGCAATTAATGGTGTTTTAACACTTAATGCCTTAAAGTCAACTGGTCTGGGAGTAACTGACCCAAAACTAGTTACATAGGTTAAAGGAAAAATTTAAAGAAATCAGACACTTCTTCTTTTTAACATCTGAGATCCGATCAATTAAGTCTGTATAAATTTATTAACACCTAATGACCTAAAACCAACTGGTTTGGAAATCACTAGCCCAAAGCTCATTACAAGGATTGAAAATATATTATTAAAAAAAACTATTTTTCTTCATAAATAAATTTCCTTTGCAAAAAATGTGTAAATTCTAATATTATTTTAGAACAAAAATATTACTATATTTTCCACAAGGCCTGTGAATATTATGGGCACAACGAATTGATTAATACCTTATTTTATGTGTGTATGAAAGAATGATAAAAAAAATTTAGGAGAATTTACTTACTTGATTATTTTGAAAAAAAGAAAATAATTATTAACTTGCATTTTATCGGGGGAGCATATTCATTGACATGATAAAGCACATTGTACTCTTTTTCCTTGATCAGATTTTGAGACAATATTAGATCAGACAACTAGTATAAAATTAAAGTGATAGGTCTCAACGAGGACTACTGTAAATTATGTGATCCCTCACTCTAATATATACACTTGTAGTTTTATCTCACATTATTTAGGGATAGTGATTTTATCTCAAACTCTCATTATAAATTGTAATTTTTATTCATTCAGAAATAATAAAATATGCATGTTTACAATGGATTTTATTCTCTATTATTTTTCTTCTTTTACAACAAAATTCTTTTTTTTTTTTTTTTTTTTTTTATAATTCTAATTCTAATTTCAGAGTCTATGATTCTAAGAAAATAAAAGAATTTATCATTCTAAACTCGATACGATAGTCATCGTTGCATCTCAACAACGGGACAAAAGCAAGATGCGGAATTCTTCTTCTTATTATTATTTTAAAATGACACCAAAATAATTAACTTCATTAGCTTCATTTACATGTTAAAATATGAGAACTAAGACAATGCCAATCCATTAAATATTTTGGACACCGTATATGAATTTTCAGTTGGTGCAAAACATGTTAATAATATGCAGGGAAAAAAAATATTAGACAAAATAAATATAAAACCTACTATAAATTTGTGTTTTATAGTACTATTTATTATTTTTCTATTATTATTTAAAAAAAATAAAAAAAAAGTATAATTTGATTTTGGCTTGATGACACATCAGCATTGACGTGGAAGCAAACATATTTATTTTTGTAGATAAGAAATGGGTGGGATAGACTGAAAGTGAAAACTGTGAGAAAAGAAAATAATGGGAGGAGGCTTTTGCTTGTCATATTTCAACTCCGTACTACATGTCCCTCGTTTAAGCTTACCCTCAAACGACAGGTCGTTTTGCATTCATCTTTCCCGAACTCGAATCAACGCAGGGCTGGAGGAAGTCAGAGTTTGCACGAACCGTACTTGCCGCAGACAGGGCTCCATGGAAATTCTCGAAACGCTGTCGTGTCTGGCACCGCCGTATGTAACCGTCAAGTCCTGCGGTTGCTTGGGCCGGTGCGGCGCCGGACCGAACCTCGTGGCGCTTCCCGACGGCGTCTTCATCGCGCATTGTGGGACCGCCGCGAGAGCCGCTGAAATAATGATGGCATTGTGTGGAAAGAGCGGTTCGGATGATGCTATTAAGAGTTTGGAAGCGCTCGCGTTGAGGAAGAGAGCTGAGTCTGAGTTTGAAAAGCCTAATTTCTTGGAAGCCGATCGCTTGCTTTCTCAGGTACCAACAAACAAACCATATGCTATTGTCAGTAAAATAAGGGTATTATTTGATATTTTGCATATTTCTTTCAATATTTTACTGTTTAATTAGATGTTTTTTTTTTTTTTTTTTTTAATAAATTGACATCCGTAAAAGCCACAACACCTCACTATCAATTGGACTCTGAATCTGGTGCTTTTCATGGCTGCTGAAAGTGCCCCAAATGCATTCTAACTGTTCTTGTTGTTAATTTTTTTAAAATTTTAGGGTTGTTACCAAATTCAATGAACTTAAATTTTGAGGGCGAGGGGTACTATTGATGCCATGTTTCCCAATTGTTGCAGGCCATTGAGTTAAAACCATTTGGTGGCATCCATGTTTTATATAAAGACAGGTCTGTCCAACTTATAACTTAAATTCATCGTCAATGAAAATCTACTTACTGTACTTTTGGCAAATCATTATGAGATTCGGCATAGTTATTTGGCAAGCTTTGTAATTTGATGTGCAACAGGATTGTTATTCTGAAGCATGATGTTGCTCCCTTTTAGATTTTATGGCTGCAGATGATGTGAATAGGTTTTAGATAACTCAGACTGATGTTTAGGTAAAAGGGTGTCTTATTTAGGCTTGTTCTGGTGCTAGAAATTATGGTATCAAAGCCTATCCATATCTAGCCTAATTCATATCCCCAAAGGATAGTCTAATTTACTTAACTCTTGTAGTGAGAGCAAGAGGTTACGGGTTCAAGTCCTAGAGGATATATTTAATTTAGGGTTTGAGTGGGATGAGGGTGCAATATACGAGGAAGAGGCTTAGATCTTCATTTTTAATGTGTGTGCGTATGTATGTATATGTAGCCAAATTCATGGGTTTCTCCTTGCCAAATTTATATTCCATGGGTTAAGCTTATTCTGCTTTTACTTCTGTATTTGAGATGAGGTTGTTTCTTTTTTCCCCCCTTGTTTGCAGGGGTGGGGTGGGGTTGGTTGCCCGTCAACTGAAGCTTGTGTTTTATATAGCTTCTTATGCGTATTTGGTTCTTTCAATAATGGCTTAAGCTTTTCAAGTCACTTATTTGTATTGTAACTGTTTCAGAAATTTGCTTGGTTGCACCTTTCTTGTTTTGATTGGTCAAATCTATGTAACCGGGGATTTTTTTTCATGAAGCATTTTTTTAAAATTGTTGATTGTAGATGATGAGATGTTGATACGGTAGAAAACACTATGGCACTTAAATCAGTGAGTGATAAATTTTATATATCATAAATAGGGAAATTATGTGCCTAAAGGTATGAGATTGTCTAGTATGATAGTATCATAGAGAGATTTTCAATTTTCATGGAAATAGAAATGTCTGGACATTCAAAATGCAAGACTCATGGTAGGGGTAGTGGAGATACTCAATTTACCCTTGTGTAAACCTTCGTTCTTGGTTTTGCTGATTGGGCATTTTCAATTCAAATAGAAATGCTTAATCTGGTCAGATGAGATGATTAAGTTGATGCTGATCCCTTCAGTAGCTAAAGACATGATCAACAATCCTACTCTTAAGCTGAATATTCTACGCTTCTGAACCATTTAACTTGTTTGCAAGTGCATTAAGAATTTTTATTAGTCCATTTTTCTTAATTAGATTGGCCAATTATTTCTTCCTTACTCTTTGCCCTCTTTTCTGTCATTATAGACTATAGAGTTCAAGAAAAGATGGTAGGAAAAAAATTGCCAGTCAATGGTATAATGATTTTTGTCAAAGCATATTATCCACCGAGAATTCTGGGCACATCTCATTGTGTTTTACTAGATAATGACTAGGAATGTCTGATTCTAGAGCTTCCTGTTTGGTAAAAACGGAAGAAATAGCTGCTGGTTAAAGACTAACTTTATCTGTTTGTCTCTGCCTAAGTAGAGATTCCTATTTGCATGAGAGTTAACCAATCAAAATAATAAATGTTCAGCCAAAGCAAATTTGTAGAACCACAAATAGCATTAGAGCAAATTTTTTTGTTTGTTATCTGTGTGTAGTCTTCTCCTTTATAGATACACGTCTCATGTTAAGGAAATATTTGCTTTTGAGAGATGATGTTAGGAAATCCAAACTCATTAACATCTTGGATTCACTAGGGCTTCATTTGTTGGCTATTTCCTTTTAGGCATTTGGATATCTCTATCATGGTATTGAAGCCTGCCTCCAATTGTCCTTTATAGGAAAAAACCAACTGAAAGCTTGAACTATTAGGCAGAATAGCACACTTGGTTTTAAAGCACGAGGTTAAAAATAAAAAAAATGTAGCAATTCTTTATATGTTTCATCATTCTTGCAATATAGTCTTCCTGTAGTATTGGTATCACCAGTATCAGCAGTTGTCTTTAACGAGCATTATTTGCTGGAAACTTTATCACAACCTGCTGCAATTAAATGGGTTTTGCTGTGATAGAATTGTTTCCAAGACTTTCGTTCTATTCAGGTGTCTTGCTAGACTGGCCATGGGCAATTGTTCTGCTGCTCTTGAAGATGTCAGAGACGCCCTTGATTTAGCACCAAACTACACTGAGGTGAGAAACCTTCTTATTTTAAAAGATGTAAGAAAAAATTGCACCCCAGATGCCATACTACTTCGAGAATGCAAATACATGATCAGATCTACTGCTGATGAATCTTATTCACTATAGTATTTCAAATATCTTGGTGATATGCTTACTGATTTGAACTTTGCAGGCGTACATCTGCCAAGGTGATGTTTTTTTGGCTATGGACCAATATGATGCCGCTGAAAAGTCATATTCTACATGTTTACAAATAGATCCTTCTATCCGTCGTTCCAAATCATTCAAGGTATCTTCCACTTTTCTAAAGACTAAGTTCTGTGGTAAATGAGGATGGTTTTTGTGCAGACACGGATTATAAAGTGATACTTTCTTGTGCTTTTCATGCAGACACGGATTATAAAGCTTCAAGAAAAATTCACTGCTGCAAATAAGCCTTAAAATGTGCTATAACATTGTCAGAATGTGTACATGATGTTTCTATTATTTCCAGGTTTTCTCACTTTTTTCATAAATTATGTTTGAACTCTCTTTTCACTTGTGTTTCTATGCATCAATTCTTAAGCATCTAATTTTACATGGCAACTTATCCTAATTAACTTGTACATAGGGTTCAAGGATGGTGGTATTACACCAAATAGTTTTCACTCTTCTCGTTACTTATTTTTATCCTTAAATTGATTTATTGCTATTCCATTTCTTTTGAAGCTAGTTAGGAAAACTTTATTTCTTATCTAGCTTATGACACGGTGCTGTAGGAAGATAGCCTAGCAACAAGCAGAGTAGTTCTTATACTGTGTTCATCTTGCTGTTGTGTATTTCTGTTTTTTTTTTTTTTTTTTGGTGTGTGTGTGTCAAGTAAACCTCATCCAGTTCATTACCATGAGCCAAATAGTTATGTATACTTATCAGTATTATATTAATTTAAATTACTAGAAAGATGTGTAGCCTGTGCAGGCTGATAAATTCTTGCTCACATAACCATGAATTTTAAGTAATAATTTTTCTGTATTGCGTATTGTTTTAATTCTTTTTTAACACCCTCCCTCCAATTTTGGTAGGTGCAAGTGTGATGGATTGATGATAAGTTTAGGTGCAACTATAACTGACTCGGGATAATTTTGGATTTTGCTTTTTTGATGATGAAATCTTGAAGATTTTAGGGTTCTGTTGCTATTAGTTCCTACATTTTTCTTGCTTTTTGGCTTGGTTATCATGTGCAGTATCCTTGATGACAGGTGCAAAAGACTATACTTCGACATTGCTTTTGTAAGCAGAGAGATGAAAATGAGTCATATATGGAGAGAAAAATATGAAAGCACTATATGATTGATGAACTAGTATAAGACTTATTAATAGTACTAAGTTAAAAACAAATATGGAAAGACAGCCCAATGACAATACAACCTTAATAAGCACCAATATACTGACATATTTTCCTAGTTTAGCTTTAACAGCTTTGTTATTTTTTTGTGATGGACATCAAGACAGCATTTTGCTTTATTCAGGCGGTAAGCTGGGCACTAGTTTCCTTTTTATCTAAGGAACTACATTGATGCTCAGCTTCTGACCGTTATTACAGTGTTCACCCACTCCACAAATAAACCAACTTTTGCCAACCTCTGTTAAAACCATTGAGTCACTGCCACTATCAAACAGACTTATATATGGAACTTTAATGCAATCTTCAAATGCAGTTGAGTTCACTTGCATAACATTGTGCTCCTCTTCTTCATAGTTGAACACTGTTGAAAAAATAATAACAATAGTTAGTGCTGCTTGTCTGCGTCAAAAATAATAAAACTCCTGTTTTACCTCTATATGTGGTTCATACATGTATTTTTGTATTTCAATTATATACTTACCAAGAACATCACCAACGTGAAATTCTTTTCCTTGAGTCCAGTTGGAGTCGACAGTGAAGAGAGACCAGCCATCCTTGTCTCCAACAATGTGGGTTGCTCCTTTTACTTGAAGCATGTTAAGGAACGAAGCAAGAACAAGGCAGAGCACAATGGTATTGGAGTATTGGTAAGCTTGGAAACACATCTTTTTCATATTTAGCCTTATTACAGAGTTATGGATCTCTAAATGGTTCCTCTTTACAAAAATATCAGTAATATGGGTGGGGAGGCTCATGATATTCTGGTGTTTTCCTGATTAGGTAGTCATGTAAAGTATGTTAGGTTACTAGTATCATGACAGTTAAGCATGTACAGAAGAACTTCAGTTCCTGCTGTTTAATTACGGCAGTTTTAGGAAAACTGTTTAATAATTTCTTAAAAATTTGGATTCTTTGGGATTTTGCCAGTTTAGTTGTGTACATGGTAGTTATTGTATAGGTAATAATTATTTTGTTTGTATCAATTACAATGTATTTAAAATAATATATAATTCAATTCAACATAGGTAGTGGAAAAGATCTCGGATACATATTTGAGTAAATATTTGATGTGTTAAAGCTCCTTTCAATAGCCTTTAAACCTAACAAGGAGGGAGACCAGTCTTTATTGAAATTAATTATATTGAACTTAGCATAGCGGAGAATACAGTTTGCACCCACAGTCATTTGGGTTCGGAGAATATGTTTTTGTACTTGCAGTCACTTGAGTTCGAGAGTAATAATAGAGGATAATGGTGTGTATTTATGGGTGAAAAATAAATGAAGAATGATTACTTTTTTTGGGTTGCCGGCCATTCCAAAATTCATGGAGTTTTCCCATATGCTTTTCAAGAATGAAACCGTCAGATTTTATCAAAATTAAACTGCATTTATAGGGGTGGTCAATTATGCAAATTGTCAAGTCATTGGTTTACGCGACTTGCTAACCGATAGTGGGTCTGTTTGATATTGTGGTTTGACTTGTGGTGAGATGATAAAATTGTGTTTGGATCAAAATATAGTTTTGATTAATGATTTGAAATTACAATTACTAATCGTGATTTCTTTAAAAATTTGAGTTTTGCAAAAGTTAAAAATTTTAGATTTTCCTCACATTAAAATATCAAAAAAACGTATCGTAATTATTTCTTAACATAAATCAAAATTTCATAATACCGTTTATAAATCAGCGTTTGTTTACCATACTTTTCTAATCGCAATACCAAACAGAATCAGTGTATTCAATTTAAATTTTATAAGATTATTTTTTATTTTAAAAGTCTATGGGTATTCAATCAGAATTTTAAAAAGTTATTTAAATCCTTATATTCGATTAGGATTTTAAAAATCTAATAAATCTTCTAATTACTGTATTTTAAACGATTTTAAAAAGAGAAAAAAAATTACCAACAAGAGATTTTTCAAATTAGAATTTTCATTGGGATTGACAGTGGGAATAGTGGATCTCCTCTAATTTGAGAATGAAGAATATAATTTTCATTCCCACCATCTCCCATAGAAATAAGAATCCCATTCTCAACATTAAAGATGAAATTAAAATACCACCCTTAATTATTAATAGAATTTTCACAATGAACTCCTACAAAATCGATGCCTTAAGAATTCCGTTTGTAAGATGACGTGCAACTTCCTTAATAAATCTTTTAATGTTCAATGAAGAAGAGAAATGATGTCTGACTTTTTTTTTTAATCAATCTTCAAAATAATGGCTAGCTTAAAATAATAATAAAAGTTTGTTTAAATAGTAAACTAGTAAATAAAACCTTAATCTAGCCCCCCTCAAATCAAGCCCCTTGGCCTAATTAATGCCTAATTCATGCCAAACAACTAATCCCAATGGGCCAACATGCCCAATAACCCACATGATCACTCCCTAATCTAAAACTCAATAAATAAACTACTAATAAAAAATAAAACATGTATAATAAATTAAATGAGTCAAGCCCATTTTACAATCCAAATAAAAAATGAAGTAAAAAAAAAAAAGCCAACTGTGTATGATAACACAAAGCCCACTATATATGATAACACACGCCCGTGGGTAGTAATAAAGCTCACTCAATGAATGACTTGGGCTTGAATCTGACATGATGAAGACACCTCAAAGAATTCGTCATATGCATTCCTTGACTTTATAAGTAACTCATTTTGAATCATATCATTCTCCATCTCCTCGAAATGATTTGTCCTTGAATCCGAATCCATCCAAGTATTAATGAAGCAACGTGCGCCTTTATGCATGCCATCAAGTAACTGTTTACAATAAGAAATGTCAATATCTTGCAAGAAATGAACAAATGTACTAAGGCATTAATCAATATAAGCACCATCATTCACACTCTCCCTTGCTCACAAAGTCCACTTAACCTCTTCCAATTCCTCCAAATCACTTCATTATCCCTAATCACCATAACCTTCTTGTTTGGACATTGAGAAACGACATAACCTGCACTCACACACTTAAAGCATTTAATTTCCCTACCCTTGATTGTAGTATAACTTTTCTGCCTTACCCCCACTCTTGCCACTCACCTCCTCTTTCTCCCTAGATGTCTCGACCCTATCTTTAGGAACTACCCATTCTCTCGTTTCCTCTATATATAACCTAGTTTTCCATGAAGAATTAGAAAATTCTTGCACTCAAATTCCATTTCAAATGCCTCTCCACCTTTATAGCCATGTGTACCATCTCATCCAACTCAACATAATGCTAAAACTCAACTACATTAGCTATTTCCTTATTCAACTCATTCAAAACCTAGCAATTATTGCTTCTCTATCTTCCTTAAAATTAGCCATAATCAAGGCGATCTCCATCTCTTTATAATAGTCCTTCACACTCCTGGAACCTTGAGTAATCCTCTGAAGCCTCTGATATATATCGATGTAGTAGTGACTAGGTACAAACCTCCTCATCATGAGTGCTCTTAACTCTGCCCAGTATTAATAGGTCTTTCTCTATTTCTCATTCTACTAGACACCAACTGATCTATTATACTATAGTATAATAAGAAAACTCTAGAACTACCAGCTTCACGTTCTTCTCCTCTGATTAGTCTTAACAGTCAAACAATAGCTTCATCTTCTTCTCACACTTTAGATAAGCCTCGGATCACTCATCTATTGGAAAGATGGAATCATCATCTTAATCCTACCTATGTCATCGTCCAACCTATATCTATCACCATGGTCACCTTTATAGCCTCTGTCTCTCCAATCACTCCTCGGTCTAAATCTAGCCTTAAGAAGTTCATACCATACTCGGCCTCATCATCGACATATTCAAATTCCACATTATCAAAAGTATGCTCAACCTCAAACTTATTCATAAGAATATGTCCTCGCTTAGCTTGCATACTCAAATGCATGTGGTACCCGCTGTGGTGGTGGTCTATCTTCATTCTCATGAACACCCTTTCTGTTAAATTATTCCCTTTGCATACTAGTTATAACATCTGCCTGTAGATGCTGCTCTTGAGCTTGCTTATCTATCTTCTCTTGCAAGTCAACAAGCATCAGATTAAATCTCTCAAAGTGTTGGAACATTTCCTTGAAGATATAAGAATCATCTCCCACCTTATGTGATGACTCACTATGCTCAGCCATAATTTCAACCTGATTTTCACTTTCTTGATTATTATTATTTCTTTTTTTGTAAGGTTAAATATCTAACCAATTATTAAAAACTAACTAATGATAAACAAATAAAATTTCGGCCAAAACACCGTAAAATAATAGTCCGTTTTTGCACTTGTAACTACCAAACTTGAAACTTGTACCACAAGTAAGCCAAGCTTCCTTAATTCCTAAAAAACTAAACAAACTCGACAAACCTTATCTATTCATGCCCAACTCAGCCTTGCACTCGAAGTAATTAAATTTTTCCTTATCACACAAGGTAATTTGCACAACAAGATTATTTACACATAAAGATTACTCTATACATTAAGGAAACTCAAATCAACAAAGATACAACCCATATTTCACACCAAAACAAAACTTAATTCCAACTTTAATGGTGTGCAAATTGCCAAAATTTTCAAGGAACAAGAATTGAATGTAAATGACTGTTGGTTTCTTAGTTAGGTCCCAAGATCATTAAATCAAGCACAAAAACAAGTGAATACACATCAAATGAGGTGCGGAATATACTCACATTGACCGGATCTTGCGACGTGAAGAACACTTCACTCTTTCCTCCTTGGTGAAGCTCGGCAGTGAGCTTTCTGGACTGGTGGACTGCACGATTTTGGGTCTTCTTCCTCCTTGAAGATTCGGCCATGGATGCCTCCATGGAAGCTCCAAGCTTCAAGCTCCAAAAACGATTCCAAGCTCACAAGAACACTGTCCTAACACCTTAGGATGACTGTAGGTGTGCTAGCACTTTTGTTTTGCAACAAAACACTCTCACATGCTTCTCTTTTTAATTCGGCAGTGACCAAAATTGGAGAAGAAGAAGAAGAAATGGCTCGAAGCCGTGTGTGAGGGAAGGAGAGAGAGTAGGGAAAACGTGAATCATGGAGAGAGCGAAAAGAAATTGCTTTTATAATTTTGTTAAATTGATTTTCCAAAAATCAATTAAACATATAATAAAAAATAATTTCAAAAAGTCAAAAAAGGCAAAAAGCAAAAAGTGCTTTTTCCATCAACTCACATCAATCACTCAATCAATCAATAGTGACATGTTGTCTCATCACTCAAAGTGACTAGACATCATATCAATCGATTGAAAATTGATTTGATGCTTGATGTGACTTGCGTGCCGCACTCGTATTCGAAATGTGAATGCGCTCGCAAACACTCTCGGGCTCGGGTTCGCTAATTCCAAATTAACGAATTTTCCTTTGCGACGTAATTACATGATTATGCCTAGCGAAATCACTATTCACGTCGCTGACGAATTAATTCTAAATTAACTCGTTTGCCCGAATTAAAATCCAATTTCAATTCCGCGTCGAAATCCAATTTCGCATAATATATCGAATATATTATTTTATCGATTAATTCCAAATTAATCGTTCTCTCTCTTTAATTAAAATTTTATCCCAAATAAAATATCTCTGTAATTAATCCCAGATTAATTTTCTCTCTCTCATCAAATTAATCCCAGATTAATTTTCTCTCTCTACTAATTAATCCCAGATTAATAAAATGCGAGTCATACGTCATCGGTGAATCTTCGGGAAGCGACCCACGAGATCCCCGGATATGTTGGCAGTAAATACGGTCGTCGGACTATCCAAACACGTAAGTATCTCGTACTACGTTTGTATCGATTTACAAGACAAAGTTGGCTTCTAGCAAAGCGCCATGCCTACCCAATTCTCCAGAAATATCCTTATGGGAATATGTGATCTATATCAAGCGTAGTATACCGTAGTATTGCATATTTCTGTCCAGCATCGGATGATCACGTGCTAGGCCTGGGGCTGGAATTGTGTCTGCCCCGTACGAAGCACATATCGGATGTCTGACAACTAGTCTCTATATTCGGATAAACATGACCTAGTCATAATATCCCGATAGCTCGAACATATAAGAGAACAAGTTCCGTATCCTACGTGATTATCATCTCCATATGACTGGAGTGATACTTCCGTCTTGATATCACACCCAACACACTACGATTCTCAATATACCCAGAATTGGCGTACACAGAACATGTTAAAGCCCTAGACGACCGCAACCAAAGTATATTGATTGTCGTAAGTATTAGCGGTGCAAGTCTCAAGTTAAGACCAAATACACATACCTTGATTGCGGACTCCCATAGACACATAGTCATACTACCAATGAGATTCCGCGGGGGGTCTGTCCAAAGCGAAGCTGTTTCCCGTACCATCGGTTAAAACACAACCTCCTATTACACTTGCATGAGTATCATATACCCAAATATATGAGAATTATGCCGTTGTGCCCTCACAACGCTCACAAGTGTAATACTAGTCTTTTACGTATTTATCGATGTCCAATCTTCGATAATACTCTGACTAGGGATACTTAATGATTTATCCTTCGTGGACTGTTACTGTCTCATATCATTCTCAATCCAGGAACAAATCATAAGGACCTCCTATCATTTATATATCTTGGTGATCTAATCACAAATGATAAGAGAGCAATCTCCTTTGTCACATAGTTAAATTGTACAACAACACCATGATCTGTACAAATAGTGACGCTATGGGTCATAATTGTCCAACAATGACTATGAAAATCATGCAATTTAGGTATGTAGTTATCAAGAATCAAGCAAAAATCTGTATGGGGATGAAATTTTTTTTAATTAAAATCGAAATTAGATGACTCAATAACATCAGGAAAATCAAAATCAACAGAAAATGGACCAAGAAACCGAATCTGAATGTAAGAATAATCAAAATTGAACAAGCTATTAACTAGACAATAAATTGAAAACATGAAACAAGAAATCACCAAGAAAACCGAAACAGGAAAACATGACCAAAATCAAAACAAATTAAGAACAAAAGACCCAAAAATCGAAACAACACAAGAAAAAAAGACCCAAATACACAAGAAACAAAAGTAAAGATAGATAACTTGTTAAACCAACCAAAGCTCTGAATATCAACTTATGAGAACCCTAGGGGAATACTCCATTAAAACCCATAAACAAGAAGAACCACTCGGTCTAGAAAAGCAATAAAATTAGCCCTAATATATCCTTTGGACTCATAAGTAATTCGTTTTGGATCATATCAATTATCCTTCAATAATTCAAGTCTAAAGTTGTTTGCGTAATTTTTATGCACGAAGAAAGAGAAACGTGTAAGGTTCAAACATTCTGAGATAAAGTCCTAGCAAGGGGTGTTTGATAAAGTGAATAAGCTTCTAAGGGGTGCAAGCACACAGATTACAGTCCTAAAAGTTATAAAACTAAGAAATAAAAAATATGCTCATTTGAGTCTTCATTTGATCGGGCTTTCCTTTTTGTACGAGTGATTTTTTTTATAGTGAACCTTGTAAACCGTTTGGGCAGTTCTAGTATCTCCCTGCAGCTGCTAGATCGTATCTTCAACCGTTGAGCTGTGCATCTCAACTGCTTGATCGTGGAGGAAATACTGCTTAACTGCTGTAATCGTGGGATCAACTGCATCACGTGTTCTCGTTCTAATCGCTGCTTTGGTCGTCCTGAGTTCTTTGTCGCTCTGATCTAGTGATTACTCTGATCGCTCTCTCGTTCGTCACCCTTCTTGCCTTCGTCCTTTACTCTTTCGTTCTAGGGCGATTTCGCTCTAGGGTGATATTTCTTCTTTTGTCAACAATTATCCCCCAAATTCACCTTGATTGAATTGGAAGTGAAAATCGAGGTGAATTTCTCGGCCTTCCATCTCGGTTCGTTCTTCTCATTTAGGGGAGACCACTACGCCAATTGAGGGTTGGTCTGCTAGGCATTCTTTCTCGCCTTCGACTAGCCAGCACTCGGCCGATCCTTCAGTACTGGTAATCTACGAAACTGAGGAGTGCAGTACCCGAACTCGGTCAACCGCTGCCAACAGACGTAACATATCCATAAAAGAATATACTTGATACCCTACCATGGAGTCTACTAGGGAATCCACGTCGGCATATGATATTGTTCTTTTGGTGTTGCCAGGTTTAAATTCCTGAAGTCTTTGCAGATTCTTAGTTTTCCATTCTTCTTCATGACATGGATGATATTTGACAACCATCCACATATCTGGTCGTCCTAATGAATTTCGCCTCCAAAAGGAGTTCAACTTATTTCTTAATATCAGACATGACATTGGGTGCAAACCTTCGTAGAGGCTGTTTATGTGGTCTATGGCTTGGCATGATTGTCAATCTATATTCTACTAACGTCCTATCTAAACCAGACATTTCATTGTAGTCCCAAGCAAAATAATTTTTGTATTTTTGTAATAAATGGATCAGTTTTTTGCGTACCTAGGCCTCTAGTTCCTTGCTAATGTAAGTGATGCACCTATCATCCTCATTCCCCACATTTACCTCGTCCAGTACATCCTGTGCCCTTGACACGCTCTCCTTATGTCATCCGTTCAGAGCGTATTCTTCTTCTTCCAGTTCGCTCTTGTGATTTCCTTCCAGCAAACAATCTACCCCACATGCTTCTCTTATCCTGTCTTCTGTCTGGTATGCTAACAGTTTATCCCTTAAGGTTGAAATCACGGACTAAGCTTCGGACTCATTCTCTCATTCCGTCACATAGGCCATTAGATTGGCCTGGGTAGCCGCGAGTGCAGCTTGTTCTTTACTCTGTTTGTTCTTCTTCATTTGAACTGCTGTGCGTCGACTCCCCAAAGACCACTGTGGTTGGCCTTGTTTGCGTGAATAAATCGTTTAGCAGACCTGCATGGTATGGCTCGTCATTTTGAGCCACAATGGTCGAACTTTCCCCTTCATTCAGAACTCGGGTCGGCCCGTAATTTCCTTCGTACATGAAGTACTCGGCCGAATTTGTCTCTGCAGCGAAAGGCTTGTTGTCAGCGTGTATAATTTCAACCTCATCTTTCTGGTTCCAGAAAATTAGGCATTGATGAAGAGATGAAGGAATGCATTGGCTACCATGTATACAATCTCGTCCTAATAACATGTTATTTGTTGTTGGCCCGTCTATAACGAAGAACACCATCATCTTCATAGTACTTCCAACTTGCAAATCTAGTGGGATGACCTCTTTGGACGTTGTAGCCCCTACATTGAAACTTGTTAGCACCACTTCTGTAGGGATGAGGTCCTCCTCTGACTTTGCTAAACGCCCTAGCATCCTATACGGTATTGCATTGATGGCTGCTCCATTTTCAATCAATACTTTGGTAATGGGTATCCCATTAGCTTTTGACTTTACGTACAACGGCCGCAAGTGCTTGGTCATCTGCGGTGTTGGTTTTGGGAATATCACTCTCATCATTGGTCCGAGGTATTTCTCCTCCAGTGTCCCCTCTAGAAGGTGGTAACGTGATTGGTGCACTGTGAGAAACATTATTGATGGTCAATCTTCGCTTTCCTGCCGTGGTAGTGGTTCGTTTTATTTTGAGCGTTTCATATAGGACGGGGTATGGAGAACGTCTCAAGTCCTCTCCTAATATTCCGACTGCAAGGTTGCCGGCCTCATATAATTATTTGAGAAGCTGATTTTGTGATATTCCTATTCTTCTGGCTTCGGTTCTGATATTTATTTCTTCTTCTATGTCGATCATTTACTCGTCTGAATCTTCCCTATCCGTTATCGAGAGCGCTGCAAATTCTGTCTCATTACATTCATAAACTTCTTCGCTTGTTCCAGCTTCCTCACTGTTGTCCCCCTTGAATTTTTCGGGCAACAAGTAATGGTTAACCACAACCGGTGGCATACTACCGAACTAAATGACGATAGAAGGTTCTTTGTCGTCTGTTTCATCCCGTTTTAGTTTGTCAAATTTGGTGCGTTCCTCGCAGCTTGTTATTGTCCCTTCTTTACCGTCACTCTTCTTGTTACTTACCTCCGGTTTCTTCATGATAAGAAGATTACGGTCTGTGGCCCTTACCTCATCTTGTTGGCGCATCATACGGCAATAATTTCTCTGATGTCACCTTAATTGCGTCCTCGTCATTTCGTCCACATGAGGATAGTTCATGCCTGGACGTTGTCCCGAATGCGACCTTCGGTACGAATACCATATATTGGGCCGATGAATTTTCGGCCTAAACGTCCTCATATTTTAGATGAAGTTTGAATTCTTGCCATAGAACCTTGGTGCGAAGGTCCGTGGCTGCCATGCTCCTGGCTATTTCTTTATGGGCCTTTCACAAGTGTCTTGCAACTCCCTCATCTATTCTATACTGTTCTTGCACCATACACAAAGGTTTTGCTGATCCTTCCATTCTTGGGGTGCTTTAATCATTTCCATAGCATTTGGACGATGACCATCATATTTTTCATCTAGGACCACCTTTAATTTTGGCAAATTCAATTTGGTAAAATCTGAGTTCATCATGTTTAACTCCACTGGCTTTGGAAACGTGGTTGTCGTCCACTGCCATCTTTTTTTCGAACGTTATTCGTCCAGATTTTCTAGCATTCTGCAAAACATTCCGAAAAATAAGATAGTTATTAGTTGAATGGGACCATGTATTATGCCACTTATAATATTTTTCCCGTCGATTTGCTCGACGCTTGGCAACGTGTGGCGATCGCTCAAGCTAATATGTTTGTCTTTATATAACTGATCGAATATGGCATTGACTTTTTTGATGTCAAAGAGAAGTTTCTACTCTTTTTATCGCTATTTTCTTTGGCTTGGGGTTCGGCCCACGCTTTACAAACGTACGACTTCCTTTAACCAATTCAGCCAAACACAAGTCGGCCGATTCGATGTCTATTTTGCCTACTTCATAATCGATGTTCCTGTAATACGTCCATTTGCTAGAATTTTTCATTTGCTCTTCCTCCCTTAGTAATCGTTCATAACACACCACACTAGTGATGAGTTGGGGGAGGTCCCAAAATTCACAATCTTGAAATTTCTTTTTCAAGTCAAAATTGAGGCAGCTTTGAGCGATTCTCACGAATTCTTTTCCTGGCAACGACACGTAACATTGAACCCGAGCCACTTTAAACCTCTGTAAGAATGTCTCAGCCTATTCTCCTAGTAACTGTCTCAGGTTTGCCAGATCGGCCAGGGCCACTTCAGATTCGGCTTTATAGAATTGCGATGGAATAACTATTCCATTTGTTTCTAATTTTCTACTGAGTTGGCCGGCAAGCTGATATACCAGGAGAAAGCCACTCCTGACAGTGAGCCGTGGAATAACCTCAACTTATGAAAATCAGTTGTTTCTCCACACTGAAGGGTAAATCACCTTATGTGTTCCATAGTGGAAACTTCCCCATATCATGTAAATAGAGAAAAATCAGGTACTTTGTAATTCCTAGGCCACGGATACGCCATATCGATCCAATCTGGATATAGCTTCCGATACCTCGGCTGAATTGGGCGCACTCCCAGACCGAATTGGTTTTGAAGAATTTCGGTCATCTGTTCTCTCAACATGTCATTGCCATTGAATGACATTGCTATGAGTGGTGCTTGTGGTCCTCTCACAAGTGGGGCATAGTCGTGATTTTGTCCCTGAGAAACCTGGGGACCTTGGGGCAACACCATTTCATGTTGTACCATATTTGGCCTTTGGTGTAGGTTCAGCCCTATATATGGGTCATTGTCCCCAAGACTTATCCCCCTCTGGAAGTCGTAGGGACCGTGATTTCTTGTGAGGGAATATTGCTCGGGCCAGCCTCCTGACTGGTTGGTACAGGGGAAGGTGTAGTCCACGGAAGGGTTGTCCCCCCGTTTACACATTTGGCCATCAATTCGTTTAATGAGCTTAAGTGTTTGGCCATATTTTCATAATGTGAATTACTAGTCGAAGTAAACTTCTCTATGATATGAGCATTTTGAAGCCTAACATGCTCGATAATATCCTGTGTGAATTCACCAAACAATGCACGAACCGCATTAGGGTTGAGCTCTCGCATAGATTCATATCGACTAGCGTCTGCCAGACCCTCGAAGTGACCCACTAAGGCTAGAACGTGGGGCTGGTTGGTTTGCTCTAGTCCTCATTCCTCCATACTTGAGCCAGTTGAATGTTTATTTTCGGAGGCATCTCCACTTCTTACACCAATCCTCCCACTGTGGTCGTCAAAAAACTATTTGCGCCATTTTTATGCGTGAAGAAAGAGAAACGTGTAAGGTTCAAACCTCCTGAGATAAAGTCCCAACAAGAGGTGTTTGATTAAGTGAATAAGCCTCCAAGGGGAGCAAGCACACAAATTACAGTCCTAAAAGTTATAAAACTAAGAAATAAAAAATATGCTCGTTTGAGTCTTCATTTGATCAGGCTTTCCTCTTTGTACGAGTGAGTTTTTATAGTAAAGCTTGTAATCCATTTGGACAGTTCCAGTATCTCCTTGCAGATGCTGGATCGTGTCTTCAACCATTGAGCTGTGCGTCTCAACTACTTGATCGTAGAGGAAAAACTGCTTAACTGTTGTAATCGCAGGATCAACTACATCACATGTTCTCGTTCTAATCACTGTTTCGGTCGTCCTGAGTTCTTTATCGCTCTGATCTAGTGATTACTCTGATCGCTCTCCCCTTCATTGCCCTTCTTGCCTTCGTCCTTTACTCATTCGTTGTAGGGCGATTTCGCTCCAGGGTGACATTTCTTCTTTTGTCAACAAAAATGTTTAATTCTTAAATTTTTATGGATACAAATATTTTTTATATAGGTGAATAAGTCAAATCCCTAATCCAACGTTGAACTATGTTTATTTTTTTTAATAATAATGAACGATTAAAATTTGATTATATATAAATCTTATTTAATAACTATCAAACTCTATTTCTAAAAAAAATCAACACAAAATCGTATCATTAGATAATAAATCAATTCCTTTTACGTGTGGGTGGGTAGGTTTGGATCCTCTGTGTATTTTATTGATTGATTTTTCCCCAAATATTTGGTGAGTTAGGCTGAAATTGAAGATTTTAACTACCAAAGACCAAAGACCAAAACATCCTTAAAAAAAATAAAAAATTAGAGAGACCAAAATATAATTATAAACATAATTATCATTTTCTTTTCATTTTTTTAAAAAATAGGGGGCAAGTCAAAATATTTTTAACGTGTTATCTCCTTCAAGATTCGAATCTGGATGATAATTTTTATTTAGATATTTCAAAACGAACTTGATATGCCCTTGAGGTTATTTTTATCATTTCTTAATTTTCATAGTAATTTCACAATAAAAAAAAAAAATTACTTAACACGTTATAAATAAAATATAGAAATTTTTTAAAACTATTTACTATCAATTATTATATAAAAAAACTACCTCTCTAACTTTATTTCCTCTTTAATTTTAAGGTTTTAAGTTTTATTCTTTTTAATCATTCTTTATTCCTTTTTAGTTATTTTTTAACTAATAAGAGGTTTGCTCTATATTTTTCTCCCTTTTATACTTATAAAACAATAAATAGATAAATTTAATTTTCATATGAACAGTAACACTGTTCATGTAAATAATTTTTTTAAGGAGGTCGACAAGACCAAATATTTTTTAACCCCTTATCCCCTCTACGGGCATTGCATTTTGAAAAACCTTTTTTTTTTATATTTTAAATACATATTAAATCTTTATTCCTCTTTGGTTTTTGTGTGCGGATAAAACCACTTATAGTCACATTGTGATTGAATCTAAATAAATACACATTCAGATACACACGTAAATGATAGTTATTTTGTGGTTATAGGTAAAAAAATACAGTCACAATATGACAACGTCGAAATTGTATCGATGCTCAATATATATGAGGTCAGTAATGTGACTGAGGTCAAAAGTGAGACTGAAGGTCGAAAATATGATTGAGAGGATAATTGTGATTGTATTAAATGTGACTGAGGGTCGGTGATTTGAATGAGGTAACAAATATGACTGAGGGTCGACAATATGTCTGAGATCACAATTGTGATTATACTCAATGTGACTAAAGGTCGGTAATGTGAATGAGGTAAAAATATGATTGAGATCACAAATATGACCGTGGGTCGGCAATATGACTGAGGTCAAAATTATGACAGTGTGTAATATGATGATGGTCAGTAATGTGACTTATATAACTAATGTGACTGAGGTCAGAAATATGACTGAGGACAATATGACAAATAAGAAAATGCGAGTGTGTTCAATGTGATTGAGGGTTGGCAATGAAAGTTATATTTTTACGAATTGTGATTTAGAATCCGAATGAAAGAGAAATGAGTGTTTGAAAATGACTAATTCAAAATTATTATTCTCTTATAAATATAAATGTCATTTTGATTTGTTTTTCCTATCGAAATATATCGATAATAAGTTTTATTTTAAAGCTTATAATTTGTATATTGATCATATGTAATTTTTTTTTTTTAAAACGCTTTATATTTTAGGAAATATTTACATTTTAAAGTAAAGGTGAAAAAAATAAATTTTTTTAAGCACGCACCCCATATAGTTGCGTGGAGTGTGTGTTTTAATGTTTTTTTAAAAATTTTATTTTTGTTAATTATTTGTTTATATCTAGAAGACTACATGTGAAATTTTAAGTTTGTCTTATGTTAAATAGGAATCTTCTATTCTAATTGTGTTTTTTTTTTACCTTTTTAATAAAAAGCCCAAAAATTATTCATATTTTCTATTGGCAAAAGAAGAAATGTCACCCTGGAGCGAAATCACCTAAAATGAATGAGTAAAGGACGAAGGCAAGAAGGGCGACGAATGGAAGAGCGATCAGAGTAATCACTGATTAGAGCACAAAGAACTCATGATGACCGAAGCAGTGATTAGAATGAGAACATGTGATGTAGTTGATCCCACTATTACAGAAGTTAAGCAGTTTCTCCCTCCACGATCAAGCAGTTGAGACGCATAGCTCAACAGTTGAAGACATGATCCAGCAGCTGCAGGGAGATACTGGAACTGCCCAAGCGTTTTACAAGCTTCACTATAAAATCTCACTCGTACAAAGAGGAAAGCCCGATCAAATGAAGACTCAAACGAGCATATTTTTTATTTCTTAATTTTATAACTTTTAGGACTATAATTTGTGTGCTTGCGCCAATTGGAGGCTTATTCACTTAATCAGATACCCCTTGCTGGGACTTTGTCTCAGAAGGTTTGAACCTTACACGTTTCTCTTTCTCCGCGCATAAAAATCACGCAAATAATTTTTTGGCGACCACCGTGGGAGATTTGGTGTAAGAAGTGGAGATGCCTCCGAAAAAAAAACACTCAAACTGGCTCAAGTACGGAGGAAGGAGGACTGGAGCAAACCAACTAGCCCCACGTTCCAACCGTAGTGGGTCATTTCGAGCGTGTGGCAGACGCTAGTCGATACAAACCTATGCGAGAGCTCAGCCCTAATACAGTCCACGCGTTGTTCGGTGAATTCACACAAGATGTTGTCGAACAGGTTAGGCTGCAAAATTCTCATGTCATAGATAAATTTGTCTCGACTAGTAATTCATATTATGAAAATATGGCCAAACACCTAAGTTCATTAATGAATTAATGGCCAAATGTGTAAACCGCGAGGAAACAATGCCATGGACTACGCCCTTCCCTGCACCAAGCAATCAGGAGGCTGGTCCGAGTAGTGTTCCTCCGCTAGGAGTCAATATCCATAAGGTTTCCATGGAAGGAATAAGTCCTGGGGGCAATGGCCTACATTTAGGGCCAAATCTACACCAAGGGCCAAGTATGGCACAACACGAAGTGGTGTTGCCCCAAGGCGTCCAAGTTTCTCAGGGACAGAATCATGATTATGTCACACTTGTGAGAGGATCACAATTGCCACCCATAGCAATGTTATTTAATGGCAATGACATGTTAAGGGAACAGATGACCGAAATCCTCCAAAATCAATTCGGTCTAGGAGTACGGCCAATTCAGCCCAGGTATCAGAAGCCATATCCCGATTGGATCGATGTGACATATCCATGGCCTAGAAACTATAAAATACCAGATTTTTCTCTGTTTACGGGGTCTAGGGAAGTTTCTATAATGGAACACATATGGCGATTTACCCTTCAATGTGGAAAAGTCACTGATTTCCATAAGTTGCAGGAGTAGCTTTCTCCTGGTATGTCAGTCTGCCACCCAATTCGGTAGAAAGTTGGCAACAAATGGAACAGCTGTTCCATGCGCAATTCTATATGGCCGAATTTGAAGGACACAATTAAGGTGACACCAGTAAATTATGGCCGCATGATGCGCCAACAAGGTGAGGTAATGGCCACCACATGCCGTAATCCTCGTATCACGAAGAAACGAAGGTAAGTAACAAGGAGAGTGACGGCAAAGAAGGGACAATAACGAGTTGCAAGGAACGCACCAAGTTTGACAGACTAAAAAGGGATGAAACAGACGACGAACCCCCTATCATCATTTAGTTCGGCATTATATCACCAGTTGTGGCCAACCATTACTTGTTGCCCGGAAAATTCAAGGAAGACAACAGTGGGGAAGCTGGAACAAGTGAAGATGTCTATGAGGGTGATGAGACAGAATTTGCAGCGCTCTCGATAATGGATAAGGAGCTTCAGACGAGGAAATGACCGATATAGAAGAAGAAATAGACATCAGGACCGAAGCAAGAAGAAGGAGAATATCAGAGAATTGGCTTCTTAAAGAATTATATGAGGCCGAAAACCCTGCAGTCCGGACGTTAGGAGAAGATTTGGGACGATCTTCATTCCTCGTCTGATATGGGACACCCAAGATAAAACGGACATCACCAGGGCAGAAAAGCGAAGACTCACCGTAAAAAATGTTTCCCACAATGCACCAGTCACGTTACTATCTTCTAGATGGGAAACGGGAGGAGAAATACCTCGGACCAACAATGAGAATGAGCAGGTAGGCCTATCAGGGAAAATGATATTCCCAAAACCACCACCGCAGATGACCAAGCATTTGCGGTCGTTGTATGTAAAAGCAAAAGCCAATAGGATACCCATCACCAAAGTACTGATTGACAATGGAGCAGCCATCAATGTAATACCGTATAAGATGCTAGGACTTTTAGAAAATTCAGAGGAAGAACTCATCCCTACGGAAGTGGTGCTAACAAGTTTCAATGGAGGGGCAACAACGGCCAAGGGGGTCGTCTCATTGGACTTGCAAGTAGGGAGTACTATTAAAACAGTGGTTCTATTCGTTATAGATGGGCCAACTACGTATAATATGCTCTTGGGACGAGATTGGATACATGGTAGCCGATGCATCCCTTCATCTCTTCATCAATGCTTAGTTTTTTGGAACCAAAAAGATGAGGTTGAAATTGTACACGCCGACAACAAGCCTTTCATTACAGAGATGAATTCGGCCGAGTATTTCATGTACGAAGGAAATCACGGGCCGACTAGAGTTCTGAATGAAGGAGAAAATTCGGCCATTGTGGCTCAAAATGACGAGCCATACCCTGCAGGTCTGCTAATTAATTTATTCACGCAAACAAGGCCAACCACAATGGTCTTTGGGGAGTCGACGCACAACAGTTCAAATGGAGAAAAATAAATAGAGTAAAGTACAAGCCGCACTTGCGGCTACCAAGGCCAATCTAATGGCCTATGTGACGGAACGAGAGAACGAGACCGAAGCTCATGCCGTGATTTCGACCTTATGGGATAAATTATTAGCACACCAGACTGAAGACAGGATAAGAGAGGCATGTGGGGTAGATTATTTGCTAGAAGGAAGTCACAAGAGCGAACTGGAAGAAGAAGAATACGCTCTGTACGGCCGGCATACAGTGAGCATATCAAGGGTATAAGATGTATTGGGTGAGGTAAATCTGGGAAGCGAGGATGATAGACGCATCACTTACATCAGCAAGGAACTAGAGGCCCAGGTACGCGAAAAACTAATCCATTTATTACAAAAATATAAAGATTATTTTGCTTGGGACTACAATGAAATACTTGGTTTAGATAGGACGTCAGTAGAGCATAGGTTGCCAATCATACCAAGCCATAGATCATATAGGCATCCTCCACGGAGGTTTGCACCCAATGTCACGCCTGATATTAAGAAAAAGGTTGAACACCTTTTGGAGGCGAAATTCATTAGGATGACCAGATATATGGAATTGTTGTCAAATATCGTCTCTGTCAGGAAAAAGAATGGAAAAATAAGAATCTGTATAGACTTTAGGAATTTAAAACCTAGCAACACCAAAGATCAATACCCCATGCCGACGGTAGATTCCCTGGTAGATTCCATGACAGGGTATCAAGTATATTCTTTTATGGATGGATATACGGGTTATAATCAAATTTACATCGCCGAAAATGATACACATAAAACGGATTTTAGGTGCCCAGGTTCTTTAGGGTGTTATGAGTTGGTAGTAATGCCGTTCGGCTTAAAAAACGCTGGGGACACTTACAGCGGGCCATGAATTTAATCTTTCATGACATGATCAGCAAATTTATATAGGTTTATGTGGAGGATATAATGGCTAAATCCGTGACCATGGAAGAACATTTTAGTCAGTTAGCAATGGCTTTTGAGCGAATGAGGAAATTTAAACTGAAATTGAACCATGCCAAATGTGCTTTCGGGGTGTGTACAGGAAATTTCCTAGGTTTTCTAGTACACCAACGGGGAATTGAGATTGACACTAATAAATCTCGGGCAATCACTGAGGCCAAACTACCCCGAAATAATAAAGAGTTGCAGAGGTTTTTAGGATAAATTAATTTCTTAAGACGATTTATCTCTAATTATGCAGGAAAAACTAAAGTGTTCTCCTCCCTGTTAAGGTTAAAGGACAATGACGAATTCGTCTGGACCAAAGAATATCAAAAGGCTTTCGACAGTCTGAAGAAATATCTGTCACAACCACCAGTGATGGTACCCCCTGTGCCAGGACGACCAATGAAGCTGTACATATCAACCGAAGAGCAATCTGTAGTCGGGATGATCACTCAAGACGACGACATGGACGTCGAAAGAGCCATCTATTACATAAGCAGACAATTGTTGAATTATGAATGTAATTATTCTCCAATGGAGAAGTTATATTTGGCTATGTATTTTACATGTACTAAATTGCGAGCCTACCTTAGGCCGAATATAATGTACTTAATCACCAAAGTTTATATAATAAAGTACATGTTTTCTCGTCCTATCTTGCATCAAAGAGTTGGTTTCTGATCATTATCACTTTCAGAATTTGATATACGGCATGGGCCTCGAAAGGCTGTAAAAAAATCAAGCCTTAGCCGATTTCTTAGCTGACCACCCATGTTTGAGCACCACTAGAGAAATAGAAATGGAATTAGATGAATTCAGTCTGAAACCATAGACGATGTATTTTAATGGGTCTAGTACAATGAAAGGAGCTGGGATGAGGATAGTCTTAGTCAGCCCATTGAGAGAATCGTTCCGTTTTTTAATCAGGTTGAACGAATATTGCACTAACAACCAGGCCGAATATGAAGCCTTGATATTTGGGTTGGAAATGCTCCTTAATATGAGAGTAACACACGTGTCTATTAAAGGAGATTCGTAACTAGTGATCGAACAGGTAACAAGAACTTTTAAATTCCAAAGTCCATCAGTCATGGCACTATTAGATGTGGCCAAAGAGTTGGTAGATCAATTTGACCATGCCGAGTTAGAACACGTTCCGAGGACGAAGAATGAAATGGCCAACAATTTGGCCCAAGCAGCTTTCAGGTATAAATAGACAAAGATAGATGGTATTTATAGAAGCAAATAAGTTAAGCCAGCCCTGATGAGACGAAAGAGAGAGACAGATATCATGACCATCGAAGTTGAAAATGAGGACGATTGGAAAAACGAGATCAACGAATTTCTAGAATGGCCCGAAAGTGGGAAAGATTGAAGACTGAAACTCAAAGCCCTGAATTACATGGTATCAGAAGATGTATTATATAAGAAACGCCAAGACAGGCAGTTGTTGAAATACGTAGGGCCATCGGAGTCCAAGACCATCATGGCCGAGATATATGAAGGTGTTTGTAGGGCTCACCAGGCCAGAATAAAGATGAGATGGACGATTATACGGAGCGATTATTATTGGCCGAAGATGGGGGAATCATGCATCTCGTATGCGAAATGATGTATTGCTTGTCAGAAGCATGAGCCCATTCACAGGGCACCAGCAACCGAAATGATCCATGTCATTAAACCATGGCCATTCATAGGATGGGCGATAGATTTGATAGGGAAAATCTATCTTGCATCAAGCAAGAGGCATACTTTCATTATCATTGCTACCGACTTTTTTACCAAATGGTGGAAGCTATTCCGGTAGTGGAAATCTTCCAAGAGCATATCACCAAGTTCATAAAGGAGCATATCATTCACCGATTCGGTATACCGCAAATAATAATGGTAGACCATGGCACTTCATTAAATGGTGAGAAGGTAAAAAGCTTTCTGGCCGAATACAGGATCCGGTTAGTGAACACCACTTCGTATTACCCTCAGTCAAACGGTCAGGCAGAATCGTCCAATAAAACCCTTAAAGGTCGGAAGATGGTGACAGACAACGCTAGGTGATGGGGCGAATGTTTGAGTCAGGCTCTATGGGCCTATAGGACGTCACTGCGAACGAGTACCTCGGTCACACCATTTCAATTAGTATATGGTCAAGAGGCCGTACTACCAGTAGAAATGAATATCGAATCCACTAGGGTGATGTTGCAAAAAGAGTTGACAAAAGAAGATTATAACGAAGAAATGATCTAGAATTTGCTGAAATTGGACGATATTAAATGCGATGTGCTAAATCATTTAGAAACACAAAAGAGAAAAATAGCCAAGGAATATAATCTGAGAGTCATTGCTAAATCATTTAGAAAATGTGAATTAGTATGGAAAACCATATTACCACTTGGTACGAAAGATCCGGCATATGGCAAATGGTCGCCTAATTGGGAAGGCCCATTCGAGGTAAAAGATGTGTTGCCAAACGGGGCCTATCATTTAAAAGATTTAAACGGAAAGGTGCATGCTAGGGCGATAAATGGAAACTACTCGAAAAAATATATGCCATCACTATGGGAGCATGAAAATATAATATCTTTGCAAAAAAAAAAAAAAAACAAAACAAAATGCAGTAACATAATAATGTATTTTCATTAATTCGGGATGAAGAGTCCTCAAAATTACAACGATTGGACAACGTAACATCCTACAAGGCATTACTGGCTTCGGCTCAAAGACCACCGAAAATCCCCGGGCAACTCTTTTATGGCCAAAAGCGTCTCCCTCATCAGATACCATTCCTTCTGTACTTCCGAATCGCCATCTCTAAATCGGCCGAGATCTTCTCGAAATCGATACTGGCCAAACCCTCGTACTCTGCCAAAGATGTATCCACCTCCGTTACTTGAGCCGCAATAGCCTTCATCTTAACATCTCTCCTCATACGGCTCTCCTCAATAAGACACTGGATTTCTTGTAATTACCGCTCTAGGTCCACGAGAACCGATTCTTCAGTCACTATTTCATCGTGGTCTCCCTCAGAGTCTCATGAAGAGCATCAAGAGAACAGATGAGCATTTCTTTCTTCACTATAGAAGAACGAAGCCCAATCCTTTGACTATGTATATTGCGATACCGAGAGATAAGGGCTGTTATATCATCCTGCAGTTCTTGGAGGAAGAGCCGATCATCTATTGATATAGGCAAGACATGAAGGGCTAGTAATTGGCTTAATTCGGAGGAACTTCTGTCTAATTGGAGGATGTTTTCTGGCAAAGCGGCCTGACCAATCTCCAACGTAGTAAAAGAAATATATTGGCCGATGATCTACCGAAGGGCCTCCAGGTCCGTACTGGTTCCGGGCGAAGGCGAAGAAGGACAAAGTGGAACAGAAGACAATCGTACAAGGCGATCCAAAATATTCCAGATCGATTGCAGCAGCGGGTCGGGTGCCTGTGTAAAATGTAGAAATTAGCAGATGTAAACTGTAGTAATAAACTAAATGAAGAGGAAAAAAGAGTTACCACCCCAGGCCCAGTATTCGGGCTAGATGGCCTATCCGCCAATGCCTAAAAAACGTTAACATGCGGCTGCACAAGTCATTGCTGAAGAGCCAAAGGCGAAAGAACTGAAAATGATTGCTGAGGAGGAACATGAAATGACGGCCGTTCAGGAGACATGGACCTAAAGGGCAACAGCTCAGCAGCAATAGGGGCTTCCAATAGTAATACAGGTTCTTCCTCAGGAAATTGGACTGATTGAGCGGGAGACAATGGCTGTTCAGAAACAGCAGATGGTTGAGCTGGAGAAGAAGAAGCTTCCGGCCGAAGAATTGAGGTGTGAGGAGCCGAAGATGATGGTTGGTCAAACATAGAAGGTTCCTGTGTCAAGGGTACATGAGACATCGCTCGAGGAGAAGAGCGTAAAAGAGTATAAGATGACGGCTATCTAGGGGCCGAAGTTGGTTGCGCTAAGGGATCCGGAGAGGCTGCCTGTGGCGACGATTGTTGCGGTTCGGTTGTAGGCTGAGCACATGCAGGAGAATCAGAATCGGAGGAATCAAAAATATAAATGACCCACTCTTCTTCATAAATACGATGAAGTACATCGTCTTTATACATAGACCGATGCTCCTCTAGTAGCTCCAATTTGACTAAACTATAAAGGCCGTCTATGTCCCTATAACTCCCCCTAAACCCTATGACAGACATCCTATGGACCAAGGGATAAAGCAATTTGAGGTGACGCCAAAGAGGTCCATCATTTGGCCAGATAGGCTCTAGTACTTCAGCCTCGTCATCTGGGTCATACACAATTGGTACAAGATCGTCCGAAGAGGGACATTCGAATAACGGATGGGCTCTTGGAATTTCCTTTACACTTGGATGTGAACGGCCAAATTCTATATGTGGCTCCGTACCTTGGGGATCAGCTCCGGATGAATCACCGGTTACAACTGTCTCACCCTCTTCTGGCGATTGCTCCACGATTGGAGCCTCGGCCGTTTCGTCCTCATCCGATGGAAGTTGAACAATCTATACTTCAGCCGGTCCCACTTCCTCGAGACCTTCAAATATGGGAGCTTCAGGCCCCAGAGTTTGGGTCGTTTTGGGCATTGTAGAGGGCGGCTCGATCCTAAGCATATACACAAAGTACAAAATTTTAAAACCTCAATTTACATTAAACTTATGTACAAAAGAAGGTAAGCTTCAAACTCGAACCTTAGAACGACGTATAAGTGGCACGTCTGAATCCGAGCTATGACTGGGGGAAAACTGCTTCATTTTAGCATGCTCATTTTCTTGGGTTTGGCTGTTTCAGCTGCCTTCTTTGACCTCGCCGGCTCAGAAGACTTGGGGTAAAACTGGATAGTAGAAAATACCCTCATAGAGGGTAGAGAAAAAAAATCTTTCATGGCCAAGTGACCAGAAACGGTCAAAGGAAGAATGGACCGATGTACAAGAAGTAAAAGGAACGATGACAAAAGAAGAAAGTAAAGAACCAGTCTCCGATAAGGAATCCTCCACGTCAGAGACCAAAAGAACTTTAAAATGGTCCGACGAAGCAGAACGCGCATGGTAGAATGGAAGAGGCCATCCTTGAACGAGGCCAAGTTGACAGGTAACGAAGTTGGACGAATACACCTCCACTCCAGCCTTGCCATTGGCCCCAGTCAAGATGTCATGAATCAAATCACGGCTGCTTAAAAACTTACGCCATATTCGAAGACCTGATTCATCCTCTTCCGACTGAGGAATGTCATGAACGAATAACCGGCTGTCCACCACAGAAAATGGAAAAAAAGGGAACCCGAGAAACAGTATAGAAATATTCAAAGACGACGAGAGAGGGAGGAGAGATGATGGTCGAAGTTGGGCAAAAAGAAGACCGACACAGGAATAAGGATGATTTGAGTCAATTGTGCCGAAAACAGGGAAGTAGGCTCGGAGCCAAAGCTGAACAAGCCACAGAGGGCCAGAGGCAATCGGTGAAGCCCCCGACCAAAGTTATTTTTAGAGGACGGCCAAACCACGATAAATGGTGGCCAACGTGAAAGATGCCAGGTCCAAACGACGACCATTAGCAAGGTCAGAAGTGATAGGGAGATAGCTCGCCACAGGCTTTTGGCTGTGTGCGTAAATGATATATTTGCACAACCAATAGTAAGGGAAGGTTGTTCGCTCCAACATCGAAACAGGACCGACCGATTTTGATGTATGAAGAAAAGAAGAGTAGGATGAAAATGATGAAGAATCCATTGGAGTAGAGGGAAATGAAAGGTTGTGCTGGCCGAGATAGGCGCACCAAGAGGGGCCAGCCCGATAAGAGCACTGATGTCACGAAGAGTAATAGTAAAGTGACCAGCAGGAAAAATGAATACATTGTATTCAGAGGACTAAAAGAGTAAGGAGATATGAAACAGGTTGCGGTCAAAGAAGGCAAGGCCAATGAAATTTTGGTGAAGTAAAGGAATCCATGTTCCGCTAGAAAGGCATGGGTATCTACATACAACAGCATACGTTGGAACCAAGACTCAAACACGGCGTCGTGTTTAGGCCACGTGCAAATCAGGTTAGATTAAGCCAAATGAGAAATATTAATTGGCTCCGAAAATGAGAGACCAGAAAGGAATGGAACTATTGAGCCAGTGGGGCTGTGGCAATGGTGTCGTCTTCAATAAAAATGGGACCAAGCGCACACTGACCGTGGGTCTCATCAAGGGTCTGAACACCGAAAGTGCTCACAGAGGAATCGTCCAACGCCATCTTATAGTCGGTAAAAGTTGAGGAACTGATTTTGGGGGCAGAAGAAGAAGACACCATTAATGCAAGGTTGAACGTAAGAAAGAAGTGAGGCTTGCGAAGAGTCGAAATTAAAGTAAAAATAGAGTAGGCTAAACCCTTATATAAATAGATGAAAGGCTCAACCTGGGTCATGTGTCTCAACCCGAATCATCGAGGGATGGAAACGGAGGGAAAACGAAAAAATGAAGGGTCACCCCAGACAGGTGTATAATATAATTCGCTGTAAAAATGACTTGCGACCAAAGGAGACACGAAAATGACGTAAAAAATGGCTCATTAATAGGCGTCATGATCACGCATTTATTGGAGAAGTGATGGGTTCGCATGAGACTGTAAAGAACGGCCTAACAGATTACAGGGCGAGAATTTATCCCTCAAGTACAGGACGAGAATGTCTCCCTTAGGTTTGCCACACTCTCAGCATCTCCGTATCGGCCTTCAATAGATCGGCCAGGGCTCGGAATCTCTGCATCGGCCTTCACTAGATCGGCCAAATACAGTTGTCAACATAAGTCATTCCCCGGAAGCATCGTCCAGGCTATCACCATTATTGATACGTGTGACATAAGAAAAACAGAGTTGATGTGACAACACCACCAGACTGCAGGTTGCTTTCGACAAAGATAGGCTTTGGGCAGAGAACCCGTCATCGCTCAAGTAGCACATGGAAAGCATCGCAAAAGAGATTAGCGTCATGTCTTGAGAGTATATAAAAAGAGGAGTATACTCCGAAAATAGCTTATAGGAAAATAACAAATGCTATAAGCTCTTCCAACCGCCCGGCTAAGGGCCAGTCCAACTCAAAGTATCTCAGCTTGGTCTTCCATAACCAAGCAAATCCCCTATTGAACGGATGAAAGGGGAAAGAACATTAGGAGCAGAACAGAACCGGAAAAAAGAAAAGATCTACATGAAACAGGGGCTATCGGAAATGAAAGCTTCTCTTTAATGAGGTGTGAAATGGAATGTAAAAAAGTTAGCTAACGGCCATCCACACGGTGTGAGGTGTGAAATGGAATGTAATGTTGTGGATGGGCTATATCCGTAGGGTTAGTTGACTAGGGTCCTCTGTGTGGAAGGTACTGCATCATCGGGTTGCGGATGGGTTACGCCTGTTGACAGCGGCTGACCGAGTTCCTCTGTATGGAGGGTGCTACACAACCCGGCTTCGCAGATTCCCTGGATTGAGGGATCAGTTGGGCGACTAGCTACTCGAAGGCGAGAAAGAATGCTCATCAGATCAACCCTCAATTGGCGTAGTGGTCTCCCCTGAACGAGAAAAATGAACCGGGATGGAAGGCTGAGAAATTCACCTCGATTTTCACTTCCAATTCAATCAAGGTGAATTTGGGGGACAATTGTTGACAAAAGAAGAAATGTCACCCTGGAGCAAAATCGCCCTAGAACGAAGGAGTAAAGAACGAAGGCAAGAAGGGCGACGAAGGGAAGAGCGATCAGAGTAATCACTAAATTAGAGCAACAAAGAACTCAGGACGACCGAAACAGCGATTAGAATGAGAACACGTGATGTAGTTGATCCCACAATTACAACAGTTAAGCAGTTTTTCCCTCCACGATCAAACAATTGAGACGCACAGCTCAACAGTTGAAGACACGATCCAGCAGCTGCGGGTAGATACTGGAACTGCCCAAGCGGTTTACAAGCTTCACTATAAAAGCTCACTCGTACAAAGAGGAAAGCCCGATCAAATGATGACTCAAACGAGCATATTTTTTATTCTTAGTTTTATAATTTTTAGGACTGTAATTTGTGTGCTTGCGTCCCTTGGAGGCTTATTCACTTAATCAAACACCTCTTGCTGGGACTTGTCTCAGGAAGTTTGAATTTTACACATTTCTTTCTCCGCGCATAAAAATCGCGCAAACATTTTCATTGAACATTAGAGGAGTTTAATGAAAATTTCCGTTTTTTTTTCCTATTTAAATTTTATATTTATGAGAGATTTATTTTTCGGTTAAAAATTTAAACTTTACTTTACCAATCAAATTTCGTTTAAAAAAGTTTTAAACTTACTATTTATTTTATATTATTTAAAAAAATTATTAAAATTTGCATCACACATAAATGTGATCAGTTCTACAAATTGATGTAATCGATGTGTGTGTAAAAAAATATATGTGTGTGTGAGTGTGTATAATAATAATAATAATAATAATAATAATAATAATAATAATAATAATAATAATATATTATATATATATATATATATATATATATATATATATCATTTTTTAATTTTAATTTTTTAAATTTTATAACTGACCATTATTCGGTCGCTATTTATTTTCAAGTTTGTGTTGGAAAATTATGACCCATAGCGTCACTATTTGTACAGATCATTGTGTTGTTGTACAAATTAACTATGTGACAAAGGAGATTGCACTCTTATCATTTGTGATTAGATCACCTAGATATATAAATGATGAGAGGTCCTTATGATTTGTTCCTTGATTGAGAATGATATGAGACAGTATCAATCAACGAAGGATAAATCATTAAATCCCTAGTCAAGTATTATCGAGATTGGACATCGATAAATACGTAAAAGACTAGTATCGCACTTGTGCGCGTTGTGAGGGCACAACATCATAGTTCTCATATATTTAAGTATGGATACTTATGCAAGTGCGGTAGGAGGTTTGTTTCACCGATGGTACGGGAAACAGCTTCGCTCTGGATAGACCCCCTCGGAATCTCATTGGTAGTTTGACTATGTGTCTATGGGAGTCCGACATCAGGGTAGGTGGATTTGGTCTTAACCTGAGACTTGCACCTCTAATGCTTACGATAATCAATATACTTTGGTTGAGGTCGTCCAGGGCTTTAACCTGTTCTGTGTACGCCGATACTAGTTATATTGAGAATCGTAGAGTATTGGGTGTGATGTCGAGACAGAAGTATCACTCCAGTCATAGTGGAGATGATGTCACGCAGGATACGGTATTAGTACTCTTAAGTGCTGCGCGGCCATCGGGATATTATGACTAGGTCATATATATCCGATTATAGAGACTAAATACCAGACATCCGACATGTGCTTCGTACGGGCAAACACAACTCCAGCCCTAGGCCTAGCACGTGACGATACTGACCGATATACACTATACGATGTATACTACGCCTGATATAGATCACATATTCCTGTAAGGATATTTCCGGAAATTGGTAGCATGGCGCTTTGCTAGAAGCCAACCTTGTCTTGTGAATCGGTAAAACCTAGTACTTGGTACGTACGTGTTCGGATAGTCCGACGACCGTATTTACTACCACATATCTGGGGATCTCATGGGTCGCTTCCCAATGATTCACCAATAATGTATGACTCGCACTTTAATTAATCTGGGATTAATACGATGAGAGAGAAAATTAATCTGGGATTAATTTCGGACATATTTTATCTAGGATAAAATATCAATAAAAGAGAGATAACGATTAATTTGGAATTAATCGGTAAATTAATATATTGGATATATTAAACGAAATTGGATTTCGACGCGGAATTAAAATTGGATTTTAATTCGGGCGAACGAATTAATTTAGAATTAATTCGTTAGCGACGTGAATAGTGAATTTGCTAGGCGTAATCATTTAATTACGACGCGATAGATAAATCATTAATTTGGAATTGACGAACCCGAGCCCGAGATTATTTGCGAGCACATTCGCATTTCGAATTCGAGTGCGGCATGCAAGTCACATCAAGCATCAAATCATTCGTCACATCAAGCATCAAATCAAACGTCACTTTGAGTGATGTGACATTTGAGTGATTGATGTGATTGATTGATTGAAAGACAACTTGACACTTTGAGTGATGTAAGTTGTTGGAATAGTGTTACTGGTTGGGAAAAGATTTACCATTTATTATTTGATATTTTATTTGGTAAATGTTTAATATATTTTATGGAAAATATATAAACCATTTTGGAAATGATTTTAAACCTAACCAACACAACTCATCTCTCTTTCATCTATTCTCTTTCTCTCTACTTAGTTCACGCCAATGGTAGTGAACTGTCACAGCTTGGCCGAATTTTGTGAGGCTTTTTGAGTGGATTTTGTGGCAAAAATCACTAGTGCTAGCACACCGAGAGTTGTACGAAGGTGTTAGGGAAACTCACCCACGAGCCGGGAATCAAACGACGAAGATTCGAAGCTCAAAATCTCAGCTCAAAACTGAAAAACTCAAGCAGTAGACTGGTCAGTTTGGGCGCTACTTTGAAGGACAAAAACTTGAAGTTTTATTCGTCGTTTCATCTCAACCGATCAATGTAAGTATTCCGCAACTTCTTTGATATGTATTTCACACATCTTCATGCTTGTTTAATGATCTTGGGACCTAGATAATCACCAACAGTTTGGTCGGTAATTGTTAGGGTATAAATTAATCTTTCGTGTCGTATTATTGACCGACTATCAACTGAATATTCGGTTGGTAATATTTCGGTTGGTAATTGGTCAAAAATTATTTTCATCCTTTTTGATCCTTAAATATAAAAAAAGTACCAACCGAAATAGTCGGTCGGTAATTTCAATCGATACTTCTACATTTTCTTGTAGTGTATTTATTTCACCACACACACTGTCCCCAAGGCAGTGGCTTGGTGGTGTAGGGCTCATGATTTGGCCTTCAGGTCTTGGGTTCGAATCTAGGGAGTGTATTTCTTGTAAAAGCTTGGGACAATTGGAGGTTTTACCTACTCTGCTCAAGTCATGGTCAGGTGGTTTGGCAGCAGAGTTTCCAACGTTTCAAAAAAATATTTATTCCACCGGAGACAAATCCAAATTATTTCATTAATATAGTCGTTTTGTGGTTATAGGTAAAAAAATACAGTCACAATATGACACGTCGCAAATGTGTCGATGCTCAATATACATGAGGGTCAGTAATGTGACTGAGGGTCGGTAACATGATTGAGATAACTAATGTGACTGAGGTCACAAGTGTGACTGAAGGTCGAAAATATAATTGAGACGATAATTGTGATTGTATTCGATGTGATTGAGGGTCAGTAATTTGAATGAGGTAACAAATGTGACTGAGGGTCGACAATATTTCTGAGATCACAATTGTGATTGTACTCAATGTGACTAAAGATCGGTAATGTGACTGCGGTAAAAAATATGACTGAGATCACAAATATGACCGTGGGGCGGCAATGTGACTGAGGTCAAAATCATGACGGTGCGTAATATGATGATGGTCAGTAATGTGACTTATATAACTAATGTGACTGAGGTCACAAATATGAGTGAGGACAATATGACTAAGATAAAGAAAATGTGAGTGTGGTCAATGTGATTGAGGGTTGGCAATGAACGTTATATTTTTACAAATGGTGATTTAGAATCCGAATGAAAGAGAAATAAGTGTTTGAAAATGACTAATTTGAAATTATTATTCTCTTATAAATATAAGTATCATTTTGACTTGTTTTTCCCATCGAAAACATATCGATAATAAGTTTTATTTTAAAGCTTATAATTTGTATATTGATCATATGTAATTTTTTTTTTTATAAAACGCTTTATATTTTAGGAAATATTTACATTTTTAAGTAAAAGTGAAAAAAATATTTTTTTTAAGCACGCACCCCATTTAGTTGCGTCGAGTGTGTGTTGTAATGTTTTTTTTTTTTAAATTTTTTTTTGTTAATTATTTGTTTATATCCAGAAGACTACATGTGAAATTTTAAGTTTGTCTTGTGTTAAATAGGAAATCTTATATTCTAATTGGCTTTTATTTATTTATTTATTTTTTTTCCTTTTTAATAAAAAGCCCAAAAAATTGTTCATATTTTCATTGAACAGTAGAGGAGTTTAATGAAAATTTCCGTTTTTTTCCTATTTAAATTTTATATTTATGAGAGATTTATTTTTCGGTTAAAAATTTAAACTTTACTTTACCAATCAAATTTCTTTTAAAAAAGGTTTAAACTTACTATTTATTTTATATTATTTAAAAAAATATTAAAATTTGCATCACACAAAAATGTGATCAGTTCTACAAATTGATGTAATCGATGTGTGTGCAAATATATATATAATATATATATATAATATATATATATATATATATCTATATATATATATATAAGGTATAATAATAATAATAATAATAATAATAATAATAATAATAATAATATCTCATATATATATATATCATTTTTAATTTTAATTTTTTAAATTTTATTGACTGACCATTATTCGGTCGCTATTTATTTTCAACTTTGGTCGGTAATTGTTGGCGGTATAAATTAATCTTTCGTGTCGTATTACTGACCGACTATCAACTGAATATTCGGTTGGTAATATTTCGATCGGTAATTGGTCAAAAATTATTTTTATCCTTTTTGATCGGTATTCGATCGGTAAATATCAAAAAATTACCGACCGAAATAGTCGGTCGGTAATTTCAGTCGATAATTCTACATTTTCTTGTAGTGTATTTATTTCACCACACACATTGTCCCCAAGGGGAGTGACTTGGTGGTGTAGGGCTCATGATTTGGCCTTCAGGTCTTGGGTTCGAATCTAGGAAATGCATTTCTTGTTAAAACTTGGGACAGCCGAGGGTTTTACCTAATCTGCTTAAGCCATGATCAGGTGGTTTGGCAGCAGAGTTTCCAACGTATCAAAAAAAATATTTATTCCACTAGGAACAAATCAAAATTATTTCATTAATATATATTTTTTAATTAATTTATAAGAAATATTTTTGATAAATTTGAGATTGAGCCGAGTGATTACTCCCACTGGCATGTACGTGCCAGAAACCACAGCTTATCTATGCCACCGGTGTTACATTTTTTTTTTTGGATAAGGATCCACCGCCGGTGTTACTTGTTACGAGTCAGACATTGACATTTGAGGAAAACGGAAACGCAATGCGCCTTCCAATAAAATGTTTTTGAGGCCAAATTTTATCAATGAGCTATTGAAGCTTCATAATGATCAGGATGAAACTTGGGTGAGATTAAGTAGAGGTCTAAATGAACTCATGTTATAAAATGAGCGAATAAATTGTGGTTAGGCACTCGATTCAAGAGTTAATTGACTCTAGCATTCGATATGCATGGAGGCATAGTATTTAATTGAACCTATAGGATAAATGATGCAAACTTTGAATATTAAAAATGATTTCAAAATAACACGACTAGATGAGTCAAGGATTTTCTCCAATGGAGGATAAGTTTCATTGTCCGTTAAGTGATAAAGAATTAAGGTATTGGAGTAACGTAAACACACGCGTTTAAAAAGCGAGTATTGACAGTTACAGCGTCCAGGGCAACCAACAAACAAACAAACCATGCACCTGAACCGTTTCCTGCTATAAAAATTAAAACGCACTCTCTGCTTCCCCTTCATCACATATTCATTATTTTCTTAATTCATCTACTACTACTGCTGGTATTCTCTCTCTCTCTCTAGAAACGTCCACATTTTATCACCGTTGATCAAGCATTATCATGATCATGATCATCATCATATGATATAATCTTGCATTTATATTCATCGATCGATATCATAGTGTTACGTACTTGAGTTACTTACTGCATGCTTCCTTAATGAGTCTCATCAACGTAGATCTAGTTGTTAATGACCCATTATCCATCAAGCATGATCAACAATCACATGATAATATGATATGATCATGACCTTCATCATCGTCATCGCGATCTATTGTTCATACTTCGTTTCTTGCTCTGTTTCTTTGCATTATTAATTCTCATGGACGATAATGTTTGGTGTTTGGTTGCAGGGACAGGAAATGTTAATGGAGGAAATTATGCGAGGATGGGCGGTGAAGGCTATCTTACTAACTGTGATAATGTCCGTTCCGTTTTGCTGTGTTTCTGAGATTAGCCACACTGTTGGTGGGCCCACCGGCTGGGATCTCTCCTCCGATATCCAAGCTTGGACTGCTACCGCCACCTTCCATGTTGGTGACACTCTAGGTGTATATATATATATATAAAATCATCTTCACTTGCTGCTTTCTTTTTTTGTATTTGTTTGGCTGCTGGGAAAAAAAATATCAAAGAAAATTTAAAATAGCCATTCCTCTTTGTCAAGTGCTAATGAACGAACTTCATTAGCTGCGTATGCTTTTTATTGTCATATGGTAAGTTTGTCGTTGATTTTTTTAACTTAAAATTTACTTTAAAGCCTCTGTTTGGCTGCCGCGAAAATTGAAAGTAACGATGGATTCCTTTTTTTAAAAAAAAAAAATTCTCGCCAATTTTGCAGCAGTCAAACGTCTCCGTTTTCGAAAATTGAATATGTGGTAGAGGAATTGTAATTTTATGATTCTGATGAAGGTATATTTGGTAATGAAAAAAATTGTTAACGTAATAAGTTATATTGGTTTGTGTTGATGCCATTGAGCAGTCTTCAAATACGCTCCAGTCCACGATGTTCTAGAAGTGAATGAAGTGGAATACACCACGTGTCACACAATAAACCCAATCAGCGTCCACAGCAGCGGCGACACCGTGGTGCCGTTGATTGAAGCAGGGACCCGCTTCTTCGTCTGCGGGCGAAATGGGCACTGCGCCTTGGGCCTCAAGTTCCGCGTGGACGTGCTTCCTCAGCTCGATGTCAACGAGACCCGCCACCACTCCCACCATTCTCCGCCGCCGCACTCGCCGGAGATAGACATTCCTCCTACTCCGGAATTACCTGGAACAAATCCTTCTCCGGGACCTTGTGGAAACTCAGCTGTTGGCGGCTTGGTCACTGTCACTGATTACTTGTGGGTCCCGCTGCTTACTACTACTATGCTAGTGCTGCCCTCTTCACTTCCTAGGCTCATGGATCATGAACATGGTAGCATGTAACTAATAATATCTGCAAATAATAATTGGTGGATAATGACACTAATCATGTCGATATGATACTGAAAGCAAAGCACAATGAATTTGATGAAATCAACAGTGCATTCATGATAAGATTACCGCATTATGGGTTCACTATGTATAGGTGCGTTTGGTGGAGAATATTATTAGAAATGAATTTACTTATAAGTTAGGCAACAAATACTATAATATAAAATTTAGTGTCAAAAAAATAAGATCACATTGTGAGATTATGATTTTGTGAGTGTTAACGATAATATTAAAATAGATAATAACAGAATATCGAAATACTAACGTTAATATTCGTCCGTCGCTCTACCACACATAATATATATGTGTTGATAAATTTCACTGTTTTTACGTATGGTTAATATACATGATATAGGGATAAAAATGCTTGTCCAATCAGGTACCAATTTTTTCATAGGGATAAAAATATTTACCAAACCTTGGACTTATTAAAATACTCATTCATCTATATATTATGTCTTGGTTCGATTCCTTACGGGATAAAAAATTCATATATATAATTATTAATCTTCGATATGATTTTATCAGATTACAAACCTTGCTGTAATAGCCTACTGATATAGTCTTATCAGCCTACAGATTTTATTCTCATCTTCTTTAAAGTCTAATTAATAATGATCTATTAAGCAAAAACTAATTTTTATATAAACAATAGAGATATTGAGATTCTTTTATTCTTCATAATGATATAATACGATATAATATATTGACATTCCTCAAAACTTCTAAAAAACAAATACCGATTCATAAAGATCTTTTTGATTTTCAATAATTTTAGAGAGATTTTTTTTGTGACATTCTAATGATATTACTCCTTCGCAGTTGTATATTCTAATATATTTCCAAAATATACAATTACTTGAAATAAAAATATCACTAAAACGTTCCCAGAAATGTCCTTGATCTCATATCGGTTTGTTAATTGGGATGAAAATAAACTCTAAATCTCTAATGATTTTAAATTGGACTTTAAAATTTTATAACCATTAATGTCTCCAATTAATTTGAGATTAGAAAATTTTTATGTTCCCAAAACTTCATAAAGTCTTTTTTATCTTCAATCGTACGTTGAAAGTAGACATAGCCACCAGTTCGGCCCGGTTCCGAATCGGAATAGAATCATCCGATTCTCGATTTCACGTTTGTGAAATTGAAACCGAATCGGACAATTCTGGATTTTTTTAATTAATTTTAATTTTTTAAAAAATAAATTGGGATTTCAAATTTAATAATTTCAAATTATTAATTTGAATTTATATTACATTAAATTAAAAACATAAATTAAAAATAAAATAAAATAGTTTGAACTTAATTTTTTAAAAACTTAAATTGCCTACTTATCTTCTTGGGGTGAGAGAAATCAAAGCTCACATAGTTCTGTTATATTTTTTAGATAGTTCATTATTACAATTATTTACTCATCATTATTATTTGTGCCTATTGTTGATCCTTCATCTTGTATTCCACTTGCACTTGCAGATGTATCATCGAACAAGTCTTCAAAGTCATCGGAGGCATCTTCCTGTTGCCTTAAATTAGCTCGGATCCAATCATGCACACATGTTGTTGCTTCTAAAGTGCTTGGATGTAATGAAGACTGTCTTTTTTACAAAAAATTACCTTCTAAGCGAAAGACTTGTTCAACTGAAATGGTGGAAACAGGTACTGCTATCACCTCTTTATCAATAATTAATAAAACATGATAGACATTTTGATGTCGGTTCCACTAGTTAAGTACTTAAAAGTTTTTACTTATTAAACTTTCAAGAGGAAACTTGAAATTGGTAGATAAATAATTATCTAATTCCAATTCGTTAGTCATAATTTCCCTCTATTTTTTATTTCATTGTAGTAACTGATCGGTTATAAACACAAACGTATCACGAGCGCACGTATCGTTTAAATAGTATAAAATATATCGATCCTACAAGGGCTTAATACCTATGCTATCAATTTATGAAACTAAATGTCTACGAGTATCTAATTGATTTGATTGTTGGTTGAAAAGTGATTTTTATCTAAAATAAGTAATATATCGATCCTACAAGGGCTTAATACCTATGCTATCAATTTATGAAACTAAATGTCTACGAGTATATAATTGATTTGATTGTTGGTTGGAAGGTGATTTTTATCTAAAATAAGTAAATAAAATAAAACAAAGGTAGATTTTAAGTTTTAAACAATGATATGAAAATATCCAGGGTTGTGAATCCTACCAATATCTTTCTAAAGATTAGTTGATTACCTTATGCTTGTGTAATATGTCAGTTTATTAACCTGCAACACGAATTTATGCAAAAGTCTCTTCCGATGGTCAGATGCAAACTCCCAAAATAACCCAATTAACTATATTCCTATGTTAATTAAGTAACTCCAAATTCATTAAGTTTAAGTTCCAATCATGGCTACCCACGTCCGATAGGTATATTCCTATCCTGTAAGGAAATCTCTGCGGTGAGTATGAGATCGTGAGCTATTGAGTATACGACTAAACCTAAAATCCCTTTTTCAAGTTCATTTTAAGTTTACCTAATCAATCTTATTAGTGACCAATTAACAAGAAGCATCAAGAACTAGACTCAATAAATAAACCAAGACATCACACAAGACAAAAGAAAAGTCAACTTATTAAATCATTGATATTGGTTTTCATCACAACCCTAGACAACATATTTAGTTAAGACACATATATAGGACTACCAAAGACATAAATAAAATAAAACATTATAAAACAAATTTGAAAACTAAAAAAGGTAAAAATTACAACATTGAAATAAAATACTGGGGTTTGAGGATCCACTTTTATTATTTCAAATCTATAAATCTCATTTATTATAATATATAAATTTGCGTTATATTACCAACCGACCATATAGGCGCTATCCTGATTAAGTCAGATGTTAATTAATTCCAACCGATCATGAAGGCGATATCCAATTAAGTTAGGTTAAATTAAGTTAATTAAGTCAAACCGACCAATAAGACAATATCAATTAAGTCGGGTTTTAAGATAATTTACATATGATAAAATAAGGGAGATTAATCTAAATTATAATAATAAAAATTTCACCTTCACCCCAGCAGTAAAAAGTTACCTGCTCATGCTTTTAAATAAAACAAAGAAAGATTTATTACTTAAAATAAAATTTAAATACAAGAAAACTGAAATTAAACAATAACAAAATACTATTTTCTTAATATTCTAAGGAAATTTCGCAGAAGAAAGTATGAATTTTTCTTCTGAATCAGGCCTCTATTTATACGCTCTAAAATCGATGCGCATAGTGACGCGTAGAGCTTGCTCATCACGACACGCGCTACAGTAGATGGCAGCTATCAGTAAATAAATAATTATGTTGATATCATGATGGCACGGTGATGGCACAAGTGATGACTTGGTGATGACGCATGACGTCATGCTGACGCGGTGATGACGCACGTGATGATGCATGTCGGCAGTTGAATTATTGGCCCGGCGTCGTGATGTGTGGAGTTCTTCTGCATTGCGAAGCGTGTACAGTAAATTTCTCATTTTGCCCATTTTAATTCGTTTTTCACCGTTTTAGCCCCGATTTGATTTGAGCGAGTCTCAATATTTTATTTATCTACAAAATAACACAAAACACATCAAAATATTCACAATTCACGAGAAACTATACAAAATATTAAGTAAAATGGGCGGTAAATATTGATATATTTTCCACTTATCACTCCCAAAATCCTAACATTTTGCTAGTCCTCGAGCAAAATCACAAAATGAAATGAAATAAACAACTTAAAAATAAAATTCAATTAAGCCATTTTCGTAGGGATCACGGTCGTATTTAGCGTATGCAACAGCCTTTAAACCCTTAGGTCGCCCTAGTGGACGAGTTATAGTCTCGTGAAGGCTTACAGCGACGATACCCATAAATGGCAATCAAATGTATAATTAAACACACAAAACAAGTTAGTGACTAAACAAGTGAAATTCTTATCCAAGTTAATAGTTGTTTTCTTTCTTTCTAAATTACCAAATAAGTAAATTCTCTGATTATTTTTACCATTCTCCACATACACAACTAAAAAGGTATTAATCAATTCATTGTGCCCACAATATTCATGAGTACATTTGAAAAGAGAGTAATATTTTTGTCCTAAAGTTATATCATAATTCACACCTTTTTGACAATGATTTTTTTTTATTATAATAATATCTTTAATCCTTGTAGCGAGCTTTGAGCCAGTGACTCCCAAACTAGTTGGCTTTAGGGCACTAGGTATTAAAACATCCCACAGACTTAATTACTTGGATCTCAGATGTTAAAAGTTCTACCGTTTGACTCAAACAATCACGGCTTAATGAGGTAAGACGTCCGGTTACTAAGTAGAAACTTTATTATTATTAACTCAGGCTTTTCCGTTTGACGCGAACAATCTCTGCTTACTAAGGCAAGACGTCCGGTTACTAAATAAAAGCATGGTTAATTATTTATATACACTTTTTTCTTTTTTTTTTTATTGCTCTCATGTGCTCTTCAAATAAACTAGATCATTGAGTATTACAAATTTTTCACTTACAACCCATGTTCGTATATTACCATATATGTTGATAATACTTGTCAAATGAGCATATAAGGATCCAATTTAAGTCAATATTATGGAGAATTCATGAATTTAAATAATTCAAAAAGAAATAAAAAAAATTAACTAGTTACGATGAGACACGTCTCAGGAGTGAAAACTCCTTACACAACTATCTCAATCACAATGCCACCTGGTTAGTCAAGTTTAAAACATAAAAACATATTATTATTTTTTTAAAATTTTTGAATTTTTGACTAAAAATAACAAAAATAAAAATAAAAATAAGATACTAGTCAATTAGTTCCTTCCCCCAAAACTACTTGAGACATTGTCTCCAATGTCTTAAAAAAGAAGAAAAGTTTAGAAGACAATACTTGGGTAGCGTGGAATTCTATATCTAAAAAAAACTAAAGGTTAAAATCCAGATTTATCCGACGTTTCTTACCACGATCATTATCAGACCAGTTTATCTTGGAAAAGATAAGTTCAGTTTGTGGTTCAAATGCTAAGAATTGGTCAATTAAATCATTGGATGTTCTGACAGTGAATATAATATCTTTTATGGGTTTTGAAAGGAACCCATTTCTCCAGGCATCTTCAAGAAAAAAAAAGAAAGTCAAAAAATCCATCAACATTAAACAGTTCAATTGGTTTCTGGTGTGTGTTCAAATTCACCCAAGATTGCACTGTAAAAATTTCCTCCATCGTGCCCAAGCCACATGTCAAAGTAATAAAGCTTCAGCATGATTAATCATTTCAACAAGTAGTTCGGACATACCTGGCACGATGCATTCCTCTCCATTTGATTGTCCGATAAAATTTGCGTCCGCCAAATGTTTAGGGATGATTCCCAAAATTTGACTACCTCATTCCTATACAGCCCTTGAAACATACCCCATTAGTACAAGATTGTCATCGCCATATACTAAGTGCATATTCCTCTCTACTTTAACTCTACCCAATTCTTTTGTTACTTCAGCGAATTCTGGTTTAGAACCAGAATTAATACCACAAAACACACATATATTAACAACTCGTCTTCTTGAAGTTGCTTCTATTTTTTTAAAATATTATTCTCTCTCAAATCTGGATGTGTTGAAGAAAGCAATGACGAGCTGAATTTATAGATCCTGACAAAGGGTGAGTAATAATAGCACCAGTACCTTCCAAATGATAATTATTAACTAAACTGTACATTAAGTTGGAAAGTCAAAAAGTCTGGATCTTGTCGGTGAAAATAAAAGAAAATTACAAAACAGATTATAATTATTAGTTAAAGACAAAGAAATACTAATATGTACAGAAAGTAACGACTTGAATAACATCTATATATCAGAGACAAGCTTCCCATCCAATTTTCTTATAAATTGGCAAACATTGTCTTTTAAAGTTAGATTCCCAAGACTTAAATGTTTTCTTTCTCTTTAAAGCTTTTTTTGAAAATTACAAATCGCGTGATACACATATCCACTGAGATGCGTATCAAGAGTTAATGATATGTCGTCTAAAGAATCCTTACTCATGCTATCCCTAATAAATTTTATTTTATCTTCACGGTTATCAGACACAATTACTAAAAAAATGACAATGAGTATTGCACGTACAACGTGCATATTTATAACAAACACCTAATCTTTTAGCTCTTCTTTTCTTAGCATAGGTGTTTTTTCCTACACCAGGCAGAAATGAAAAAAAAAAGAGTCAGATGACTCATCTGCCAAGTGAACTCGTACTTCAATTATCCAACGATTATCACTAGGAATATCTTGGATTATCAGAAACCTCATTCTTTCAATGCGTTCTTTGTAGACTTTCATCAGTGAGTTTTGAGGGAGAGAAGGAAAATACTTGTGAAATTTTACGAGAACATCTTCCATCCTGTCTGTGACTTTTCCCACAAAATAAAACACACAAAATCTCAATATATACACAAATTACATGGGTTGCCTCCCTGCTAGCGCTAAGTTTAATGTTGTTAGCTAGATATGACTGCCCAAATGTTAGGCTGGATCATAACCTGTGAGACTCTCTTTTTATCGCTCAAATGATTCTCCCCAATAGTGCTTGACACGATGGCTATTGACCCTAATTGTGTTGTTGGAGTTGGGGTTATGTATCTCAACTACTCCTTAGGGTAACACCTAAGTAATCATAAACTGACCATCATGATTTCAGCTTGCCAGGGAAAAGTTTCAACCTTGAGTTGTATAACAATATCTACTGCCCTAGTTCCAGTTGTCTGCGCACAATTTTCTGATCATGCCACTTCTTGGTCTTTTATTTATACAGTTTGGGATTCTCATAAGCATAAAGGTGAAAATTTTCCAATTCATTCAATTGTAAGAGTCATTTTCTCTCCCGCTACTTGCAAATCAAAATTTAGCTTCTTTAGTGCCCAATACATTTTATGTTCGAGCTCCGCAAGAAGATGACATGGTTTCCCAAAAACCATTCGATATACGGACATTCCAATAGGTGTCTTGTAAGCTGTCCGATAGGCCCAAAATACGTCATCCAATTTTATAGATCAGTCCCTCATTGTTGAACCAACGGTTCTCTCCAGAATTCTTTTGATTTCTCTGTTGGAAACTTCAACCTACCCATTTGACTGGAGATGGTAAGCAGTGGTAACTTTATGATTAACTCCGTATTTGGCTATGAGTGCATCAAAGTACTTATTGCAGAAGTGTGTGCCACCATTACTGATGATCGCTTGAGGTATTCCGAAACGAGTGAAAATATTCTTTTTTGAGGAATTTTTACACCACTTTGGAGTCATTTGATGTTAGTGCTGTTGTTTTAACCTATTTAAAGACATAGTCTACTACAACCAGAATGTACAGGTTTTTATATGATGGAATAAAGGATCATATAAAGTCAATCCCCCATACATCAAATATCTCTAATTCGAGAATACTGAAGAGGTCCTTCATTTCTCCTCGAAATATTTCCCGTTCTCTGGCACCAATCACATTGAAGAATGAATAAGTGAATATTTTTAAACAAAGTGTGCCAGAACAAACTTGATTGTAGGATTTTGGCTTTAGTTTTATCTTCGCTAAAGTGTCCGCTGTATGGTGATGAATGATAATGCTACAAGACACTATTGACCTCCTCCTGTAGAAAAAAACGTCTTAATAACTGATCTGAACAATGTTTGAATAGGTACGACTCATACCAGACATAGTGCTTTACTTCTTTGAATAATTTCTTCCGTTTCTGATGTGACTATTCCAACTGCCATTTCCCTGATACTATTTAGTTCACATAGTCAACATACTATAGGATTTCCTGCTGTTTGATGGCAAATAATTATTCATCTGGAAAAGTTTCTTTGATTATCAGCTCAGTGCCAATTGTACCTCCATTTTCGAGCCTTGATAAGTGTGATCTGTCACTTGATTTTATGTCCCCTTCCTGTTTCGGATCTCCACATCAAATTCTTACAGTAGAAGCACCCAATGGATCAATCTAGGCTTGGCATCTTTCTTTGCGATCATGTATTTGATTGCTGAATCATCTTGTATACCACCACTTTATCATTAAATAAGAGTGAAATTTATCAAAAGTAAACACAACTGCGGGCAACTCCTTTTCAGTTGTTGTGCAGTTGAGTTGTGTTTCATTCAAAGTTCTACTGGCATAGTAAATGATGTGACAAATTTTCTCCTCATTTTATACCAAAACTGCACCTACAGTAAAATCACTGGCATCGTACATCACTTCAAAAGGAAGCGTACAATCTGGTGCTATTATGATAGAGGCAGAGACCAGCTTCTATTTCAAGATCTCGGAAGCATGGTGGCTGTAACGACCCTAATTTTATAGCTTGCGCTTTGTATTTCATCCCCGGGGTAGTAAGTAAATTTCGAAATTAAAATGAAGTAATGAATATTCATTTAGTTTAGCCCAAGTTTTCATTACTTTATTTTAAGCCCAATATTGAAGATTAGAAAATAAAGAAGAAAATAAGCCTAAAGCCAAAATTCTTTAAATTAGAGAAAAGAGCCCAAGGCCCCATTTAAGTGTAATTTCTACACTTTTCTAGAAATCTAATTAGTTTTAGGAATAAAAAATAAAATAAGAGAAAAAAGGAAAGGAAAAATAAATTCTTCTTCTTTTTGTTATTCTGCCTTGGACGTGAGAAAGAGAGGGGGTCTTGTAAGTTTTCTTTGTCAAATAATTTTAGGTTGAGCAAGATAATCCACTCAAGCCAAACTTTAAGAAGGGGAAAAAGAGGCTTTTAGTGTATTGTGAAGGAAGAAAAAAGGTTGGATCAAGGTAATATTTCTTAACCAAATTTTAACAATTTTCATTTTCATTTTGATGATTAGATGCTTATAGTGTTTTGTTGAGTTAGTGAGGATGAATTTTGGATGATTTATGTAGAAGAAATAGGTGTTTGGGTGATTTTAGTTTTGTTATTCAAGTTTGGTTATTTTGTGAGAGTGGTGAAATTTGATGGTGTGTGGGTGTTGGGAGTGTGTTATACTGATAAACTAGATGTTGTAGTTGCTTGTGCATGTGTTTTAGCTATAGTGTTTGATTGGGATTGTATGGAAATGGATTTTGGGGACTGGTCTCGGTAAGACAGAATCTGCCCTGGGAAACTGTGACGCATCACTACGTGCAGTGAGACAGAGAAGCACAAGAATTGTGTCACGCGACGACCAAAAACCAGAAATTTTTCTTAGGAAACGAATGCATAACTAAAAGTCAGGGTGTTATTTTACAAATTTATTGAAGGGGTAAAAAGGTTCTAATGGGGTAGTCCAACTAGAGTAGGGAATTTTATGTAATTATGAATCATATTTTATAACTGTTGATTCTAAATCCGTATATTCTTTATATATACTCGACATGAGCCGCGCTCGCCCCCAGCGACGTGAAAGAAACTTACTTGGACTTCAAATCTGTGAGTGGAGTTTTTTTTTTTTTTTTTTTTCGTAAGTTGATTTTTATAAACACATATTTTAGATTAAAATCTATTTCAAGACTTATTTTAACAATTTTAGGGCGTTAGCCTTGTTAGTTTTCAGTTACACATTACATGAGATTTGATTTAAAGTTTTAAAGATTATAAGCATTGTTGTTATATTCTCAGGGCATGAGAGAAAAACTCACCACATTATGTAACTTGACATAGTTGGAATTGATGGATAGAGACCGTGTGCTCATGTAGTTCTGGGCTAGGGGGACGGCGATACATAACACCCTTATACCCTAGTTTCAGAGCTTGGTGGTAGCATAGATCCTTAACCCAGTTCTAGTTTGTTGCTTGGGCGACGATGATACGTAACGCCCCAAAACCACCAGTTTCTGAGACAGTAGTGGCATGCTTTGGGGGACGGTGATACTCCCAAAATCATGGATTTGCACTTCTGGCTCCAATTATGGGTATGGGGGGACGGTGATACGTAACGCCCCCATGTGTCCAGTTTTCTATAGCACTAAAGACATCTTTTTCAGAAAAATGTTTTCAAGAAAGTTTTTAGAAAGCTTTAAGTATAATGGTTTCTTGTGATGTTCTGATATGTTTTCTTATTTTTGCAGCTCCACTCACTGAAATACTCTGGTCTCACCCCACCACTTCCCAGTTATTTTGCAAGACACTTCTTTTTGGTGAGCTATGTGCTATTTTGGAGACCCAATTCGAGGACGAGTGTTACATTGCAGTCACTAGTTGTATTTATTTAGAATGTAGTCTTATGTAGTGTCATTTTGTTGTATCATTGACATTAATGATGTTGTTAACATATTGCATTTACTTTAGTCCATGTATATATATGCATGAGTTTCCCTTTATGATCTTGCATTCAAGTTGATTCAAGTATACAAGTTTGCATATGTGATTTTACAGATGTTGTATAGCATAGAGATAAAAGCAAGTGTTCTAGTTCATGAGTTATAGGCTTAGGTGACAGTGGGATCTGTTGCCTGCCGGTAACATTCCCGTATTGGGGATGTGACATAGATAGTATCATAGCATGGTCTAGGGAGTCAGTGACTGCAGTAAGGGAGTAGTAATGGCTTGAATATGTGGTATACCCAGGTTACTACTATATATGAGTGGCTGTATACTCTAATAACCTTGTCTCGAGTTATGTCTCATCCTGAATTATTTAAAATTACTTTACATGTAATTGACCATTTCTTCTTCTTTCTTAATTTCTTAGGTATCCATGCCACCCAAGGGAAGAGCCAGAGTAAGGGGGAGACCCAGGCGTGGTAGGGAATCTCAAGGTATAAACTTGGATAAAAGATCAACAGTACCTCCTCTTGAACCAGATAGGGGGTAGAAAGTGGGGTCTGTTCATAAGAGTGTTGTGGGGGAAGGTAGGGCTGCACTTGTGGATCAACTTAATGACCCAGTAGTTACGGGTTTACAGCAGATACGGTAGTTAGTGGCATCTTTAGCCTAGTTGATTTCTCATCAGCCGCAGCCACCAGGCCTAGAGCCTAGAGCTGCAGAGCCCACCGTTCATGTTCCACTACCACTAGTGGGAGTACCTATGGCTCACCAAACAGTACCCCCTCCAAATATACCAGACCCCACTACTTATCGAACAAGACCTTCTGTTATGCCTCTTGAGCCACCCCCAGTGACGGTTCAGGTTATGCAGTGATAAGAGCTCCTGGTATCATTACATGATTTATGCAGCTTTATCCTCCCATGTTCTTGTGAGTAGAGACCTCTTCAGATCCTTGTGGTTTTATTGAGGAGTCAGATCAGATATGTATAGCTTTGGGATGCTCTTCAGAGAGAGCGGTGGAATTAGTCAGTTTTCAGTTGAGATATGTCGCCAACACTTGGTTTATGTCTTTTCGAGATCATAGGAGACGAGATACCCCTCCTCTGATGTGGGATGAGTTCAGTGCTTTTATGTCTAGTTTTTGTCACAGAGTATTAGGGATGCCAATGCCCATGAGTTTGAGTAGTTAGTACAGGGTGAATAGATGACAGTTTCGGAATACGACATACGGTTCACATAGTTATCTCGCTAAGCTCCACATCTGATTAGTACTAAGGAAATAAAGGTGAAAAGGTCTGTAAACAGGCTTCGGGACTACTTATTTCGCTCTATTCATTTTACAGAGACTATTACCTATACTCCGGTTTTAGATGCTACTTTGTGGTTTGAAGCACGAGTTAAAGAAAGACAAGTAAAGAGAGAGTCTCGAAAGAGACCCAGATCAGAGGAGAGGGTGAAGCCTCAACAAAGTGGGCCTAGTAGGAAGCAGCAGATGTCAGCTCCATCTACAACATGAAGAGACATGGGTTCAGTTTAAGGGGGTCAGGATCGTAGGCCGATTCAGAGTGTTGTTTCTCGTGCAGTTTCCGTCGCCTTGGTAGCCTAGCCCAGGCGAACCCTACCAAAGTGTTCAGTTTATGGATGAGCTCACACATGGATTTGTAGATCTGGGAGCAGAGGTTGTTATCGATGCGGACAGATGGGTCATTTGAAGAGAGACTTTCCGATACCAGCAGGGGAGTTGCCATCTTTCAATACCGCCCCATTTACACCCCAACCACAGCCTAACAGAAATATAGAAGGTGGAGAGAAAAGATAAGTGAGTAAAGGACAGACAACTGGTAGAAGGGGCCAACCAGTTGGTGATCAGGGACATGTTTCTTCCAACTGAGTTCAGGGCAGGGTATATGCTCTTACTCCCCATGAGGCACAGGCATCCAATGTGGTGGTCACAGGTACACTGTTGATTGATGCCATGCAAGTAAGAGTATTATTTGATTCAAGAGCTACATATTCCATTGTAGTACTGTGTTTTGTTACTTAGATGGGTATGGACATTGAGATTTTAGACTCCCCTATCATTATAGCTATGCTAGAAGGAGACCCCATAAAAGTTATATAGGGTGTGAGGCAGTGTTCCATAGATATTGATAGATACCTTTCCTATACCGATGTAGTAGTATTGGGTATTTTGAGATTTGATTTTTTTTTGGGATGGATTGGCTAGCTAAGCACCACGTGGTATTGGATTGTATGGAGAAGATCGTTACACTTCATGTTCCCGGTAGACCAGTAAAGGTTTATTAAGGAGATAGGATGGTAGTGCCTCATAATTTGATATCAGCTATCCAGTCATTTAAACTACTTCAAAAGAAGAATATGAGTTATTTGGCTTTTGTGACGAATAGCAGAGCAGGGAATAAAAACCTTGAGCAGATTCTGGTGGTAAAGGAGTATCCTGCTGTGTTTCCAGACTAGTTGCCAGGATTACCACGGGATAGGGAGATTGAGTTTTGTATAGACGTCATGCATAGGACACAACCTATATCGATTCCTCCTTACATGATTGCTCATGCAAAACTCAAAGAGTTAAAGGCGCACCTACAAGACTTATTGGACAAAGGTTTTATTCACCATAGTGTATCCCCGTGGGGTACTCCGGTGTTGTTTATGAGAAAGAATGATGGAACACTGAGATTGTGTATAGATTATCGACAATTGAATAAGGTGAAGATCAAGAATAAATATCCATTAACAAGGATTGATGATCTATTTGATAAGTTGCAGAGGGCGCAATGTTTCTAAAAAATTAACCTGTGCTCAGGCTATCATCAGTTGAAGATTAAGGAGAGTGATTTTCCGAAGACAGATTTTCGACAAACATGGGCATTACGAGTTTCTAGTAATGTCTTTTGGTCTGACTAATGCCCCTGTAGTGTTTATGGATCTGATGAACATGGTGTTGAGACCTTTTCTAGACCGGTTCGTGATATTTTTTATTGATGATATTATGGTGTATTCGCGTAGTGAGCAGGAGCATGTGTAGCATTTACATAAGGTGTTGCAGATCTTGAGGGAACATAAGTTATACGCTAAGTTCTAGAAGTGTGTGTTTTGGTTAAATAGTGTGGTATTTTTGGTGCACGTAGTGTCCAAAGAAGGAATTAGAGTAGATTCTCAGAAGATTGAAGCTATTCATAATTGGCATTGACCAAAGAGCGTAGCGGAGATTCGTAGCTTCGTGGGATTAGCTGGATATTATAGAAAATTCGTGGAGAATTTCTCCAGATTAGATGCTCCATTAACGCGGCTAACTCAGAAGAATGTGAAGTTTGAAAGATCGGATGCATGTGAGAAGGGTTTTCAGGAACTCAAACATCGACTGACTACTGCTCCTATTCTTACCTTGCCAGGGGGATCAGAAGGATTTGCATTATATTGTGACGCTTCTAGAGTGGGTTTAGGTTGTGTGTTGATGTAGAGAGGGAAAGTAAATGCTTATGCCTCCAAGTAATTGAAGCCTTATAAACAAAATTACCCCACTCATTAATTAGAAATGGCTGTGATAATTTTTGCTTTGAAGATATGGCGACATTATTTGTACGGTGAAAAGTTTGAAGTTTTCACTGATCATAAAAGCCTCAAGTATATTCAGAGCCAGAATAAGCTTAGCCCGAGGCAGAGAATATGAGTGGAATTGTTAAAAGACTATGATTGCTCTATTCAGTACCATCCGAGCAAAGCTAATGTTATTGGAGATGCCTTGAGTAAGACGTCGATGGGGAGTTTAGCTCACTTGCTGGTTGAGAGGTGGCACCCAGTTAGACAGATACAAAGTTGTATGCTGGATGGAGTGAACTTTCAAGTGACAACATAAGGAGGGTTGTTGGCTTAGATTCAAGTTAAATATACTATTGTTGATGAAATCTGAGTTGCACAGGAAGAAGATCCTGAGGTGCAAAGGATTAGATGCCGATTACAGTAAGGTGCCGAGGATGAGTATTATTTACATAGTGAAAATCTCATAAGAAAACTTAATATAATTCTTGTGCCTCCAGTTCCAGAGTTGAAATGCTCGATATTGGAGAATGTTCATACTTTATCTTACACTATGCATCCTTAGATTACGAAGATGTATCACGATCTTAAAGATCTATATTTTTGGGATGGCATGAAAAAGGATATAGCTGAATTCGTCGCCAGGTGTCTCACTTGTCAATAGGTTAAAGCTGAACACCATGGGCCAGCAGGAAAGTTACAGAGTTTGGAGATTCTAGAGTGGAAATGGGAAAGAATTACCATGGATTTTTTTTGTTGGCCTCCCGCGTACCTCTAAGGGCTGTGATTCTATTTGGGTGATCGTAGATAGATTTACTAAATTAGCACATTTTCTTCCGGTGAAAACTAGTTTTACAACATATCAGTATGCCAAAGTATACCTAAATGAGATAGTATCATTGCATGGAGTGCCTATCTCTATTATATCCGATCGAGGCTCTCAGTTTACCTCTAAGTTTTGGCAGTCATTTCAGGAGGCTTTGGGATCACAGTTACTCTTTAGCACAGTTTTTCACCCTCAGATGGATGGTCAATCAGAGCGCACCATACAGACTTTAGAAGACATGCTTCGGCCTTGTGTGATTGACTTTGAGGGTGGTTGGGATCAGTAATTACCCCTTATCAAGTTTGCCTATAATAATAGTTATCAAGCACGTATTTAGATGGCACCGTTCGTGGCATTTGTATGGGCGAAAGTGTAGATCACCAGTGAGATGTTTTGAAGTCGAGGAGCAGAAATTGTTAGGACCAGATTTGGTACAAGATTCTGTGGAAAAAGTAAAGTTGATCCGAGAGAGATTGAATACAGCTCAGAGTAGTCAGAAGAGTCATGCAGATCACCAGAGAAAGAATTTAGAGTTTCAGGTGGGGGATTTTATTTTTCTTAAAGTATCTCATTTCAAAGGAGTCATGAGATTTGGTAAGAAGGGTAAACTTAGCCATAGATTTATTAGGCTATTCGAGATACTACAGAGAGTTGGAGGAATAGCTTATGAACTAGCGCTTCCACATAGTATGGATAGGATACATCCGGTTTTTCATGTGTCTATGCTACAGATGTATTTACGAGACAAATCCCATATGTTGGAGCCTCAGTCAGTTGATATCCATCAAGACTTATCTTACTCGGAACAACCGGTAGCTGTTGTGGGTAGAGAGATAAGGAAGCTACAGTCTCGATGGATTCCTTCAGTAAAGGTGATTTGGCAATATCACAAAGATCAGGAGGCTACATAGGAACCATAAGAAATCATAAGAGAGCAATATCCCTAACTCTTCGTGGATGAAGGTACATTTGATATCCTTTAAGTATTTTGATTCGAGGATGAATCATTTTAAAGGGGGAATTTGTAACGACCATAATTTTGTAGCCCATGCTTTGTATTTCATCCCCGAGGTAGTAAGTAGATTCCGAAATTAAAATGAAGTAATGAATATTTATTTAGTTTAGCCCAAGTTTTCATTGTTTATTTTAAGCCCAACATTTAAGATTAGAAAAGAAAAAAGAAAATAAGCCAAAGCCTAAAATTATTTAAATTAGAGAAAAGAGCCCAAGGACCTATTTAAATGTAAATTCTACACTTCTCTAGAAAATTAATTAGTATTATGAATAAAAAAATAAAACAAGGGAAAAAAAAAAGGAAAAACAAATTCTTTTTTTTTTATTCTGCCTTGGACGTGAGAAAGAGGGGTGGTGAAAACTTGTAAATTTTCTTTGTCAAATAATTTAAGGTTGAGCAAGATAATCTACTCAAGCCAAACTTTAAGAAGGGGAAAAAAGGCTTTTAGTGTATTGTGAAGCAAGAAAAATGGTTGGATCAAGGTAATATTTGTTAACCCAAATTTTAACAATTTGCATTTTGATGATTAGATGATTACAATGTATTGTTGAGTTGATGAGGATGAATTTTGGATGATTTATGTAGAAGAAATAGGTGTTTGGGTGATTTTAGTTTTGTTATTCAAGTTTGTTGATTTTTTAGAGTGATGGAATTTGATGGTGTTTGGGTGTTGGGAGTGTGTTATAATGATAAACTAGATGTTGTAGTTGCTTATGGATGTGTTTTAGCTGTAGTTTTGATTGGGATTGTATGGAAATGGATTTTGGGGACTGGTCTCGGCAAGGTAGAATCTGCCCTGGTAAACGGTGACGCACAGCCTGCGTCACGACAAGCAGCGAGACAGGTCGTGACGCGAGTGAGAAGTTGCATTTTGACACGATTACTAGAAACCAAAATTTTTCTTAGGAAATGAACGCGTAACCAAAAATTAGAGTGTTATTTTACAAATTCATTGAAGGGGTAAAAAGGTTCTAATAGGGTAGTCTAACTAGATTAGGGAATTTAATGCAATTATGAATCGTATTTTATAACTGTTGATTCTAAATTCGTATATTATTTACAGACACTCGACAGAAGCCGCGCTCGCTCCCAGCGACATGAAAGAAACTTACCTGGACTTTAAAACTGTGAGAGGAGTTTTATTTTCTTTCTTTTTGCAAGTTGATTTTTCTAAACACATATTTTAGATTAAAATCTGTTTCAAGACTTATTTTAACAGTTTTAGGGCATTAGCCTTGTTAGTTTTCAGTTACATGTTACATGAGACTTGATTTAAAGTTTTCAAGTTTATCAGTATTATTGTTATATTTTTGGGGCATGAGGGAAAAAATCACCCCAATATATAACTTGACATAGTTGGAATTGATGGACAGAGACTATGTGCATACGTAGTTCAGGTCTAGGGGGACGACGATATGTAACGCCCCGAGACCCTAGTTTCAGAGCTTGGCATAGATCTGCATCCCCAGTTCTAGTTTGTGGCTTGGGCGACAGCGATACGTAAATCCCCAAGACCATCAGTTTCTGAGACACTAGTGGCATGCTTTTAGGGACGGCGATATGTAACGCCCCAAAGTCATGAATTTACAATTCTGGCTCCAGTTAGGTGTATGGAAGGACGACGATACGTAACTCCCCCATGCATCTAGTTTTCTGTAGCATTAGAGACATCTTTTTCAGAAGTTTTCAGACAAATGTTTTTCGTTAAAAGAAAAGTATGAGTTTCAAGAAAGTTTTTAGAAATGCTTTAAGTATAATGGTTTTTTATAATGCTCTGATCTGTTTTCTTATTTTTGTAGATCCACTCACTCAGATCCTCTGGACTCGCCCCACCACTTCCCAGTTATTTTACAGGACACTCCTTATTGGTGAGCCATGTGCAGTTTTGAAGACCCAACTCGAGGAAGAGTGTTACACTACAATCACTAGTTGTCGGGTCCATCATTATAGAGCTGTATTCATTTAGAATATAGTCTTCTGTAGTGTCATTTTGTTGTATCATTGACATGAATGAGGTTGTTGACACACATATATATATATATACACACACACACACACACGAGTTTCTCTTTATGATCTTGCATTCAAGTTGATTCAAGAATACAAGTTTGTATATGTGATTTTATGGATGTTGCATAGAATATAAATAAATTCAAGTTTTCTAGTTCTTGAGTTAGAGGCTTTGGTGACAGTGAGATATGTTGCCTGCCGGTAACATTCCCGTATTTGGGATATTACAGTGGCATTCTTTGGTGACATGGAAAAACACATCTTTCCCCAGTAGATTGCATAATGGTTTAGCAATCTTGGAGAAGTCTTTGATCAATCTCTGGTAAAATCCTACAAGCCCAAGAAAAGTTCGAATTCCTTTGACTGATGATGATGGAGGTAGTTTTTCTATTATCTAGATCTTTACTTTGTCTACCTGGTTCCCACTTCGAATTCCTTTGACTGATGATGATGGAGGTAGTTTTTCTATTATCTAGATCTTTACTTTGTCTACCTGGTTCCCTTATGTGAGATCCAGTGTCCCAGGACAATGCCTTCATGCACCATGAAGTGGCATTTTTCCCATTTGAGTACCAGGTTGGTATCTTCACATCTTTGTAACACTTTTTTCAGATTTTGCAAGTAATGGTCAAATAAGTATCCAAATACTGAGAAGTCACCGATGAAGACTTCCATGCTTTTTTCTATCATGTCTAAAAAGATAGCCATCATGTAATGTTGAAATGTGGCAGGTGTTAGGGTTGGTGCTCAGAGTGCCAATTCAGATCGTATTCATGTCTGATTCATAAATACGAGCAATTCTATTTTCCATAATATTACTAATTTAATGGTAGCATCCTTGTCTTTTGTACACTTATTCGATCTAATTACGATTAGATCGAAACTGAATATGGTTCAGTGATACGTGTATATTAGACAAAGACCCTAGGATTTACAACATATTACGCAGTTACAACATAGTTTGTAATTGACATTGGGACTTGCACTATAAGATGTATATCCTTAAATAAAGTTCTTGGTCAAGATTTACTAACACGGGTCGGTTAGTGAAATCCGCTGAGAACAGTACATATCGTATATGGTGACTTGGTCCGATGGTTTATCCCAGTAAACCATGAGTCTCGGGATACTCGTATAGACATGTAGGTGCTTATTTGATAAGACACTGAATGACTCACTGAAGATTTCCTAATAGACGGTACACCAACGTCAATAGGAATCTTCACGAGTTGAGCGAGCTTAATGGTCTTTCGACTTGAGATACCACAGTGGGATATATGAGTTATACTCTACACTTTGATGGCAGTCACATCAATGATCTATTCATGATCAGACATCCGCCTGTTCGTTGGGTGTGGACTGATGCTCATAATATCCAGTGCGTATCAAGGTAGGATCCGTCAGTCCTGTGTACAGGGCATAGGCATTCTTACGTGTTTATGATCTAGTAAATCCATGGTCGTGGTATAACTTTGGAAATCAGTTCCAAGTGTTATTTAGAGATCGTAAATTGAAAAGTCGATTGTATTATAACGAATGGATTTGATGTTTTCATCTATATCCCAGATATAATATGGATAGCCTGTGATGGAGGGATTATACGTATGTAATGACCTCGGCTTGCATAGTTTAACGAGATTATCTGTGGTCGTCATAATCCATGAGTTGGTGGATTATGGACTCAAAATTGGATTTCGTGACGGATAAACCTAAACTTAGAGAGTCCCACTATATGATGTGTACTCGTTGAGCATTTAGGCAACTCGATATGAATAACACCGATTATTCATAATACTTTATCAGTTTAAGTGAGTTAATTCAGATCGTTTAATCGGTTAAACGATAACTCATGCTTTAGGGGATTTTATCCGATAATAATTATTGTGTATTTGTATTTGATACATAATACGATTAGATACACATTAATTATTCGTCAAATGAGATTTGACACATGCCATAAATATATGTATTTTTTATTTATTGTAAATAAAAATACATATATAATAATAATTACATTAATTGATTATTTGAATATTTCATTATTAAATATTTGAATAATTAATTAATTAAACTTTTTCTATAAATGTTATGAAATTTATTTAGTTATTATTAGTACAAATGGCATGAATTAATTAAACTTTACCTGTGTGTAATTTTGATTGGATAACATAAAGTTTAATATGTATATTCATTTATTTAATTGGATTAAATAATACAAAAGGATAATAATACCCCCTTATGTCGGCACTTCCTTTTAAAATTTTTTAAAAAATATATTCTTCTCCATTCTTGTATCCATTGTCGAGAGCTTCACTTTAAAAATGGGTTCCAAAGTTTGTTTGAAGAATCCATGGAAAATAAAGGAAAATTCAAGAAAAAAGGTTTTGGAAATTGAAGATTAAAGGTAATCCTAAATCTTCTTGGGCTTGAAATTAGTTTGTAGCTTTTTTGAATTATTTGAATAGTTCTAGGGTTCCGTTTGTTTATAAAAATTGGGGCTTTTGATTGTGGATAATGAATTGGAAGTGATGAAGCATGTGTGAACATATATTGAACTAGATTATAGTAATTTGAGTTCAATTTATTGTTGGACAATCTTATTTCCATTCTAGAGTGTGATAGCCATACTTATTATGCCTAGAATTATTCTAGAGTCCTTCATGCGTGGTAACTTTGAGTTGGTGTCTTGATTAATTAAATTAATCTTGGAAATTTTAGATTAAAGCTTGAAAATTTGTAATTTTTGGCTTCTGGATCAGATCTGATGAAACTGGAAATTATGTGATGAATTTGATGTCATATGAATGTAATGGATGTGTTTTGGGAGTTGGAAAAATTGTCGAAAAGTGTTTCCGAGTTGAAATAAGCGAAAATGGCCAAAACCGCTATTACCAGGTGACTTTTGAGCCAACCGGGTGACGGCTGTCCAAATAGTAGTTCTTCACTGTTCAAGCAGCCTATGAACTACCCTGACACTATTGGGGTTGACCTGGGTAGTCCCCATAAGTGTCAGATAGTCGGTTTGGTCAAAAACGTGTTTTAGGTCATTTTATGGAAAAAATATTTTTGTAAAGTTTCGTGAAGTTTCTATTGAATTTATGTTTCTATTTGATATCGAATAAATTGGTTTAGGTGAAATATAAATAAATTATCCATATTAGATATTAAAATAATTTATTCGGTAATTTGAAAAATTTTAAATTACGATTTCGCCCGAACCCCGCTTCCGCTGCGTCCATCGCCCAAAAAAAACCTAATAGTAAAGCATTTACAGAGTCCAAATAACATTCTGCGGAAAGCAAAAGTATCATATGGGCATGTAAAAGTGGTTTTCTCCTGATCTTCTAGGGCGATGGCAATCTGATTTGATCCTGAGTATCCATTCAGAAAATAGTAGAATTCATGTCCCGCCAATCTGTCTAGTGATGAGCGGAAAATATATCAATATTTACCGCCCCTTTAACTTAATATTTTGTTTAGTTTCTCGGGTTTGATGAACATTTTGATATGTTTTAGTTTATTTTGCAGATAAAATAATATCGGGACTCAATGAAATCATTTAGGATGAAATGTGGATCAAATAAGGGCAATTATTGGACTTGATATATTAATTTTGGAGATTGGAAACTTGAAAGGGCGTTTTTGACGAAGTGCAGTTTTGGAAATTCCAGTTTTGTGCATCTGTCGTATGTTGGGCATAACTTTTTACTCAGATATCGGATTGAGCTGATTCAAGTGCCAGATTAAAGAAGACTCAAAGATCTACAACTTTGAAAGAGGAAATATTTTCGAATTCGGATGATTTCACGACCGAAATTTATGAACTATCCAGAAGTGTGTGGTGTGTAATTATTAAAAGTCATTATCAATCATTTTCAAAGCAAAATATAAATTAATAAATAATTAATAAAAATTATCAAATCAACACCAAACAAGATAAGCAATTAGTGGAGCAATTATGGATTTGGTGGATCAATTAGTGGAGCAATTAGTGGAGCAATTAATAATTTATTTGGTGGATGATTTGATGGAGGCAAAATTTTGCCTATAAATACCAAGCCATTTCATTTGTAAAATTCATACTTTCTTCTTTGAAATTCCTTAAGAATAAATAAAAAGATTGTATCTAGTTTGTTTATTTTTAGTTTTCAGTAATTAATTTTCACTTTCGCACTTTCTTTTCTTTACTTTTCAGTTTTACTTTCCGTAATTTACTTTTACGCATAACACTTTCCTTTCTTTACTTTTCAGTTTTTATTTTTCAACCATGAGGAGGTAACTTCCCTCTGCCGAGGTGAAAGGTAATTCTTTTACTGTTACTGTCTTAGGTTAATCTCCCTTAGACACAACATATTCTCCATTTTAAAATTGGACTTAACAAGGAATACCGCTATATTGGTCGGTGGGCTATTTATTATAAACGGATTAATCCTGACTAACAAGAATACCGCTATATTGGTCGGTTGGCTTTAAATTTCTTTACCGCCTACATGGCAGGTTCATGGACAAATTTTACTGCCTTATGGCTGGTTGGACTTAATATTGACTTAATCAGGTTACCGCCTATATGGCTGGTTGGTTTTAATCTCACGAGAGAATATGTTGTACTAAGGGAGATATCTAAGTTAGTAGTTAGTAAAAGTAATTCCTTTTATCTTGGCAGTTTATTTTCATTTACTTTTCCGCTTTTATTTTCCGCATTTACTTTTCAGCATTTATTTTATGTTTTTTTCATTAGCCCTAGTTATGAGTCGTAACTAAGTTAGTATCTGGGGTTGTGATGAAATCCAATATCACCGGTTTATAAGGGGTTAAATTATAGTTGGGTAATATAAAGGTTTATTTATTGAGTCTTAATCCTAATGCTTTTTATTAACTGGCCATTAATAAAATTGAACTGGTAAACTTAAAATGAACTTGGAAAAGGGATTTTAGGTTAAAAACCTTAGACTCAATAGCCCACGATCTTCCTTGAGGATAGATAACCCTTTAATAGATTTCCTTACAGGATAGGAATATACCTGTCGGGCGGGGGTAGCCATAATTGGAACTTAATCTTAATGAATCTAGGTAATTTGGTTGACATAGACATATGGTTCAATTGGATTATACTAGGTATTTGTAATTGACCATCGGAAGAGGCGTTTACATACTTTAGTGTTCCAGGTTAATAAATCAATATATTACCCAACAATAAGATAACCACTTCATCTTTTAAATAATATTGGAATAAATCACAACCCTGGATAGTTTTTAATTTGGATTTTCTCAAACTACTTTTAAGCAATTTTATTTACTTGTTTTAAATTTAGAATCATCGTCATTTCAAATCAATCAATCAAACAACCTGTTAGATACTGGTAATCAATTGGCCCATAAATTAATAACAAAAAGGTTTTAAGTCCTCGTGGGATCGATATTTTTATACTACTTGAACGATACGTGCGCTTGCGTTATACGTGTGTGATTACGCCGGTCAAGTTTTTGGCGCCGTTGCCGGGGACTTATTATCTTTTATTATTAGTTTTGAGGTTAGATACCTTACTTGTATCTAATTTCTTTTTACTTATTGTTTTTGTTTTCTTGTGTTTCAGGTTCTCAGAAACTTTCATGAGACGAACCAGAAGCTTTGAACTCCGACCGCTTGACCCAGAGATTGAAAGAACCATCAGACAGTTGAGAAGGGAAAGGCGAGAAGGCCAAGAAGCAATTGTTAATATGGAACCTGAACCTTTGGAGGTTGCACCACCAATTCCATTCGAGACAGAACCATTCCGGTGGTTGACAGACTCATTTCCTGTATTGTACTTCCTCCCTTACCAGCAAATGCGTGTGACATCAAAACATGCATTCAGATGATTCAGCAGTCAGTTCAGTTCGGGGGGAATGCAACTGAAGATCCTAATGCCCACATCAGTAACTTCCTGGAAGTTTGCGGTACTTTCAACTACAACAGAGCATCAGAAGAAGCAATGAGACTGCGAGTTTTCCCATACTCCTTGAAGGACAGAGCTAAAGCTTGGCTACATTCACTACCAGCAGGTTCCATCACAACTTGGAACACTCTAGCCACCAAATTCCTTGCAAAATACTTTCCACCGGCCAGAACTGCAAAGTTGAGGAATGACATCACATCCTTTGTACAACAAGATTCAGAATCCCTCTGCGAAGCTTGGGAAAGGTATAAAGATTTGCTCCGGAAATGTCCTCACCATGAGATTCCAAAATGGCTTCAAGTCCAAACATTCTATAATGGACTTTCTGGAATAATGAGAACCACAATGATGCTGCTGCTGGAGGAGCACTAATGGCAAAAGGAGAAGATCAAGCTTGGGATTAATTGAAGAAATGGCCAACAATAATTCTTTGTGGCCAACACAGAAAGGAGCATGATCCAAAGAATCGCAGGAATTTATGAAGTTGGAGCCAACACAGCACTGAATGTCAAACTGGATATGATTTGCAAAAATCTGGAAACTCTTAACATGAAGGTTAATGGTGGATCCACAAGTTCATCATATAAAGGAGCACCAGAACCAGTTCAGCAGGAAGAGACAGTGAATTTTGTCAACAATTTCAACAGACAGGGGAACAATCCATATTCCAACACCTACAACCCAGGGTGGAGGAATCATCCTAATTTATCATGGAGCAACAATTCAGGCCAACAGCAAAACTATCCACCACCTGAATTCAGCAACAGAATAAAAGCCAGGAGCAGCAAGCAAATGAACCAGGAATAACAGAAGTGTTGACCCACTTGAAAAAAGATAGAAGCAAAACACGACTCTCAAGCAGTAAGATATGATGCTATGTTTCAATCCCAATCAGCATTAATTCAAAGTCAATTGCTTCTATTAAAGCACTGGAGAATCAAATGGGACAACTGGTAAATGCTCAGAGTTACAGACCGCCAGGTACCCTTCCTAGCAACACTGAGCCAAATCCAAGAAACATGGGGAAGGAACAATGTCATGCCATCTGTTAAAAAGCGGTACTGAAATCAACAAAGATGTTGGAGCCAAAACAACTGCTGAGGAAGTTCCAAAAGAAACAAAGCAACAGATGGAGGAAAAAGAAGCAAAGGAAAAAGAACAGATCACTCCACCTCCACCTTTTCCTCAACGTCTTCAGAAGAAGAAATTGGACAAGCAGTTTTCTCGGTTCCTGGAAATCTTCAAAAAGCTGCATATCAACATTCCATTTGCAGAAGCGTTGGAACAAATGCCCACCTATGCCAAATTCATGAAAGATATTCTTTCACGAAAACGGAGATTGGGAGATTACGAGACAGTAGCATTATCAGAAGAATGCAGCGCTATCATTCAGAGGAAACTTCCCCCAAAGTTGAAAGATCCTGGCAGTTTCACTGTTCCTTGCGTCATAGGAGAACATAACTTTGGTAAGGCTCTGTGTGATTTAGGTGCGAGTGTGTAACTTGATGCCTTTTTCTATTTTCAGGAAATTACAGATTGGAGAAACAATGCCAACTTCAGTCTCACTACAACTTGCTGATAGAACGCTCGTATTTCCGAGAGGGTAGTTGAAGATGTGCTGGTCAAGGTTGACAAATTCATTTTCCCAGCAGATTTTATTGTCCTTGATATGGAGGAAGACGCAGACGTGCCAATCATCCTCGGGAGACCGTTCTTGGCTACAGGTCGAACCATTATTGATGTACAAAAAGGAGAACTAACCATGAGGGTACAGGACCAAGAAGTAACATTCAATGTTTCAAGGCCATGAATTTCCCAGATGATGAAAAGAAGGAGGAATGTTTCAACTTGATGTGATACATAGTACCATCAGAACTCTGATGAAAGACAAAGTTCTACTGACAAACTTAAAACATGTCAATTGCATGTGGAGCCTAAAGATAAAGCGTCTTTGTACTGAGGAAACCAATTCTTGCACTACAAGCAACAGAAGAGAAAAAGTTCCACCAGCTCAACGAATTGGAGGAATTTCACAATCAGCCTTTTGAGGATGCCAAATTGTACAAAGAAAAGGCAAGAAGAGACATGATGAGAAGTTAGTGCGCATACAACTGGAACCAGGGCAGAAGGTACTGTTAAACAAATCAAGGGTGAAATTCTTCCCATGGAAGCCAAAATCACGGTGGTCAGGTCCATTTGTGATCACCAAAGTTTTACCAAATAGAGCCGTTGAGATACATGATCCTGACTCCAACAAAACTTTCAAGGTTAAAAACAAGCGTGTCAAGCACTACTGGGGAGAATCATTTGAGCGACAAAAAGAAAGTGTCACACTTTCAGATCCAGCCTAACGTTCGAGAAGTCACGTCTAGCTGACGACGTTAAACTTAGCGCTCGCAGGGAGGCAACCCATGCAATCTTTGTATATATTGTGATTTGGTGTGATTTAATTTTGTGTGTTTAGTTTTTACAGATTAGTCATTACAAAATGGAAGAAGAAGTTCTCGCAAATCTTCACAAGCAATTTCCCTCTCTCCCTCAAAATTCTCTGATGAAAGTTTACAAAGCTCGATTGGAAAGGATGAGACTACTAATGATCCATGGTATTCCTAATGACATTCGTTGGGTAATCGAAGCACGAGTTCGATTAGCAGGTGAGTAGTTCGATTGTTCTGTACTTCTTATTTGCCTGGTTTTGGAAGAAGCACCTATGCCAAGAAACGTAGAGCTAAGAAAATGGGTGTTTGTTTCAAATGTGCACGATTTGGAATTGCAATACTCGTTGTCGTTCTTTAGGAATGGTGTCTGATAATCGCGAAGATAAAATTAAATTCATTAGGGATGGCTTGAGTAAGGAGTCTTGGATGATATATCTTCAACTCTTGAGACGCATCCCAGTGGACATGTTCATACTGCCATTCGCAAATTACATACACAATTCCAAAAAGAAAGACAACAGTTAAGTCTTGGGAATCTGACTCAAAAAGACCCTGTTTGCCAATTTATAAGAAAATTGGATGGGAAGCTTGTTCCTGACGCATAGACGTCAATCAAGCCGCTAAGTTTTCTTGTACATATTATATCTCTTTGTCTTTTCCTAATAATTGTATTTGTTTGTTATTTTTCTCTTATTTTCTCCGACAGGATCTAGACCTTTTTGACTATCACGATTTATTGTACTGTTTAACTACTAATCGTCCTTTGGCAGGTACTAGTGCTATTATTGTACTCACCCTTTTCAGGTATTATAAATTCAGCCCGTCATTGCACTTTTGAAGGCATCCAGAGTTGAAAAAGAAATACATAAAGAATGGAAGCCACTTCAAGAAGACGAGTTGAAAATATCTGTGTGTTTTGTGTGTAGTAGTAGTGTTGGAACTAAACCACAATACATAGAAGCAGCACAGGAATTGGGTCGAGTCATGGCTGCAAGGAATATGCACTTAGTATATGGTGGAGGAAATCTTGGACTTATGGGGATCATTTCAAAGGCTGTACAGGAAGGAGGCAGTCAAGTCTTGGGAATCATTCCAAAACCCTTGGCGGAGGCGAATCTTATTGGACCATCAAACGGAGAAGAACTAATTGTGCCAGGTATGTCTGAACGACTGGTAGAAATGATTAACCGTGCTGATGCTTTTATTGCTTTGCCAGGAGGTTTGGGCACATTGGAGGAAATTTTCATAGTTCTATCTTGGGCAAACTTGAACATACACCAGAAACCAATTGGGCTGTTTAATGTTGAAGGATTTTATGATTTTCTTTGTGTATTTCTTGATGATGCCCGGAGAAACGGGTTCGTAACAAAACCTATGAAGGAACTCTTCTTTACTGCCAGAACTGCCCCGGATCTAATGACCAAATATTAGCCTTTGAACCACAATTGACCCTATCCTTTCAAAGATAAACTGGTCCGAGAATGATCGTGGTAAGAAGCGTCGGATTAATCTGGATCTTAACCTTTAATTTCCTGTATAGTTTCAGCTAATCAGGTACTATCTTCTAAACTCTTCTTTACCATTTAAGACATTGGGGACAATGTCTCATTTAGGTTTGGGGGAGGAAATTAGTTGATTAGTATCTTGTTTTAGTTTGTGTGATGTTTTTATTTTAGTTCAAAATTTTCGAAAAATACAAAAAATTGAAAAATTTTCAAAAATTACAAAAATATTTTCGTTTTTGTGCTTGTATTTTGACTAAAATAGTGAAATTGGTGAAGAGATAGCCGAGTAAGGAGTTTCGACTCCTGAGACGTATTCAAACCTATTTCGAAACAAGTTAATTTTTGTTTATTTCCTTTTGAATCACTTAATTTGTAAATTCTCCATAAAACTGACTAAAATGGATCTTCATATGCTCAGTTGGCAGGTATTATCAATATGCATAGTAACATACGTACATGAGCTGTATTTGAAAAGTTTGTAATATTCAGTGCTCTAGTTCAATTGGAGGAAGCATCTCAAAAAAGTGATGGAGTAAAAAAAAAAAAAAGTTAAAAAAATCATCCGAAATCCGAGAGTTAGTTAAGTCTGTAAGGGTGTTTTAACACCTAGTGCCCTAAAACCAACTGGTTTGGGAGTCACTGGCCCAAATCTCGCTACATGGATCAAGGATGTTGCAAAAAATATATATATCTGAAGTCTGGGTAATTAAGTCTGTAGGGGTGTTTTAACACCTGGTGCCCTAAAGCCAACTGGTTTGGGAGCCACCGACCCAACACTCGCTACATAGACGGAAGATATTATGTATGAATAAAAAGTCAAAATCATAAAATCAAAGAAAAATCAGAAAAATCAGAAAATTATTCCATTGCTTCAGAAAGTTGTGAAATCTGATAGAACTTAGAACAAAAATATTACTCTCTTATCAACTACCCTTGTGACTGTTGTGGGCAAAAATGACTTGATTAATATTTTGTTGACTACGTATATGGAGAATGGTAATAAAATCGGAGAATTTACTTATTCGGTAATTTAGAAAGAAACAAAACAACTAGTAACTTGTAGTAGAAGTTTCACTTGATAGTCACTAACATCTTTATTCTCTTTTCGCTTGTCTTTTTGCTTTTGTGTGCATTAGTTTTAACTACTTTTTTATTTTGTAAAATGTTTGTGGGTATCATTGCTGTAAGCCCTCACGAGACTACAACTCGTCCACTAGGGACACCTAGGGGTTTAAAGGCTTGTTGCATACGCTAAATGCAACCGTGATCCCTACGAAAGTGGCTTAGTTTAATTTTAATTTTATTTTGTTGTTTTGCTCGAGGACTAGCAAAATGTTAGGTTTGGGGGTGTGATGAGCGGAAAATATATCAATATTTACCGCCCCTTTAACTTAATATTTGTTTAGTTTCTCGGGTTTGATGAACGTTTTGATATGTTTTAGTTTATTTTGCAGATAAAATAATATCGGGACTCAATGAAATCATTTAGGATGAAATGTGGATCAAATAAGGGCAATTATTGGACTTGATATATTAATTTTGGAGATTGGAAACTTGAAAGGGCGTTTTTGACGAAGTGCAGTTTTGGAAATTCCAGTTCTGTGCATCTGTCGTATGTTGGGCATAACTTTTTACTCAGATATCGGATTGAGCTGATTCAAGTGCCAGATTAAAGAAGACTCAAAGATCTACAACTTTGAAAGAGGAAATATTTCGAATTCGGATGATTTCACGACCGAAATTTATGAACTATCCAGAAGTGTGTGGTGTGTAATTATTAAAAGTCATTATCAATCATTTTCAAAGCAAATATAAATTAATAAATAATTAATAAAATTATCAAATCAACACCAAACAAGATAAGCAATTAGTGGAGCAATTATGGATTTGGTGGATCAATTAGTGGAGCAATTAGTGGAGCAATTAATAATTATTGGTGATGATTTGATGGAGGCAAAATTTTGCCTATAAATACCAAGCCATTTCATTTGTAAAATTCATACTTTCTTCTTTGAAATTCCTTAAGAATAATAAAAAGATTGTATCTAGTTTGTTTATTTTTAGTTTTCAGTAATTAATTTTCACTTTCGCACTTTCTTTTCTTTACTTTTCAGTTTTACTTTCCGTAATTTACTTTTACGCATAACACTTTCCTTTCTTTATTTTCAGTTTTTATTTTTCAACCATGAGGAGGTAACTTCCCTCTGCCGAGGTGAAAGGTAATTCTTTTACTGTTACTGCTTAGGTTAATCTCCCTTAGACAAACATATTCTCCATTTTAAAATTGGACTTAACAAGGAATACCGCTATATTGGTCGGTGGGCTATTTATTATAAACCGGATTAATCCTGACTTAACAAGGAATACCGCTATATTGGTCGGGTGGTTCTTTAAATTTCTTTACCGCCTACATGGCAGGTTCATGGACAAATTTTACCGCCTTTATGGCTGGTTGGACTTATATTGACTTAATCAGGTTACCGCCTATATGGCTGGTTGGTTTAATCTCACGAGAGAATATGTTGTACTAAGGGAGATATCTAAGTTAGTAGTTAGTAAAGTAATTCCTTTTATCTTGGCAGTTTATTTTCATTTACTTTTCGCTTTTATTTCCGCATTACTTTTCAGCATTTATTTTATTTTTTTTTTCATTAGCCCTAGTATGAGTCGTAACTAAGTTAGTATCTGGGGTTGTGATGAAATCCAATATCACCGGTTTATAAGGGGTTAAATTATAGTTTGGGTAATATAAAGGTTTATTTATTGAGTCTTAATCCTAATGCTTTTTATTAACTGGCCATTAATAAAATTGAACTGGTAAACTTAAAATGAACTTGGAAAGGGATTTTAGGTTAAAAACCTTAGACTCAATAGCCCACGATCTTCCTTGAGGATAGATAACCCTTTAATAGATTTCCTTACAGGATAGGAATATACCTGTCGGGCGGGGGGTAGCCATAATTGGAACTTAATCTTAATGAATCTAGGTAATTTGGTTGACATAGACATATGGTTCAATTGGATTATACTAGGTATTTGTAATTGACCATCGGAAGAGGCGTTTACATACTTTAGTGTTCCAGGTTAATAAATCAATATATTACCCAACAATAAGATAACCACTTCATCTTTTAAATAATATTGGAATAAATCACAACCCTGGATAGTTTTTATAAATTTGGATTTTTTCTCAACCTACTTTTAAGCAATTTTATTTACTTGTTTTAAATTTAGAATCATCGTCATTTCAAATCAATCAATCAAACAACCTGTTAGATACTGGTAATCAATTGGCCCATAAATTAATAACAAAAAGGTTTTAAGTCCTTGTGGGATCGATATTTTTATACTACTTGAACGATACGTGCGCTTGCGTTATACGTGTGTGATTACGCCGGTCATCTAGCATCTGATCAATGAATAGTAGTGGAAATCATCTTTTCGTGGTACTTTGTTAAGCTTTCTGTAGTCCTTACACACTCTTCATCCAGTCACTATCCTTCAGCTCATTTTTTTTCATTTGTGACTACAATCATTCCTCATTTCTTAGGTACACATTGCATATGACTCACCCAAGAGCTGTTAGAGATGAGGTATATGATGCCTGTGTCCAAACATTTGATGTTTTCTTTCTTTACGAATTCCTTTATGTTTGGATTCAGTTTCCGTTGATGCTCCAATGTGGTTTTATACTCATCGTTCATCAAGATTTTATGCATGCAAAATGATGGAATGATGTCTCGAATGTCTGCTATAGTCCAGCCAATATCTCTTTTGTGCTCACGTAACACTCTCAACAACTTATCTTCCTGCACCCATGTCAGCAACGAAGAAATAATCACAGGTAAATCAGAAGAGTTTTCCAAGTATGCATACCCTGAGATAGCCCGAAAGTGGCTTTAGTTTCAGCTGCAATGGTTCTTCAATCGAGGGCTTGATTCGCTTCTTTTTCGATAGTTCCAAGCTTTCCACCTGTGGTGTCGCTCTAAAGCGAGAGGCTCCATCAGATAGTTGATATATTCCAGAATCTCATCATCTAATTCTCTACCAGTCTTGTTGGTGATGTATGCTTCAAGTTTGTTTGTGGAAAGTTGCATTGCATATGTGTTCTGGATGATACCATCTATTACATCAAGTCTGAAACATTCCTCATCATTTTCGTCATTCGGGAATTTCATGGCTTTGAAAACATTGAATATTACTTATTGGTCTTGTACCCTCGTGGTTAGTTCAATTTTTTGTACATCAATAATGGTTCGACCTGTAGCTAAGAATGGTATCCCAAGGATGATGTGTACGTCTTTGTCTTCCTCCATATCAAGGATAATGAAATATGCTGGGAAAATGAATTTTTCGACTTTGACCCCTCTCGAAAATGTGGGTGATCTGTCAGCCAGTTGCAAAGTGATTGAGGTGGACTTTGCTTCTCCAAGCTGTAATTTCCTGTAAATAGACAAAAACATCAAGTTAATACTATAACCTAAATCACACAAAGCCTTACCGAAGTAATGTTCTCCTATGGTGCAAAGGATGGTGAAAATTTCAGGATCCTTCAACTTGAGGGGAAGCTTCATCTGAATGATGGCGCTACATTCTTCAGTCAGTGGTACCGTCTCGTAATTTCTCATTCTTCACTTTCGTGATAGAATATCTTCATCAATTTGACATAGCTGGGCATTTATTCCAACGCTTCTGCAAATGCAATGTTGATATGTAGCTTTTTGAAGATCTCCATGAATCGAGCAAATTATATGTCCAGTTTGTGTTTCTGGAGACGCTGAGGAAAAGGTGGAGGTGGAGTAAATCTTTCTTGATAATTTTATTTTGCCTCTTTTTCCTTCATCTGTGGATCTACTTCGCTGCCTTTTTTTGGAACTTCCTCAGTAGATGCCTTGATTCCAACATCTTTGTTGATTTCAGTGTCTGTTGGCTTGGCATTGCTTCTTCCCACTATTCCTTGGATTTGGTTCTGTGTTGCTAGGAAGGGTACCTTATGGTCTGTAACTCTTAGCATTGGCCAGTTGTCCCAATTGATTTTCCAGTGCCTTTATAGAAGATGATTGGCTTTGATTTAATACTACTTGGGATTGAAATATTGCATCATATTTGGCTTCTTGTTTTTTCATCTGGGCAACCACTTCTTCTATTCCTTGTCATTTTTCGTACTCCTGGCCTTTATTCTACTGTTGGAATCCTGGTGGTGGATTGTTCATTTACCTTGAAGTGTTACTCCATGCGAAATTGGGATGATTCCTCCCACATGGGTTGTAGGTATGGGAATATGGATTATTTCCCTGACTGTTGAAGTTGCTAACATAATTCACAGTCTCATCATGTTGGTTGTAAGATTCTGCCTCTGTTGCTCCTCCATATGGTGAACTTGTGGATCCAACATTAACATGTATGCTAAGAGTTTCCAGGCCTTTGTATATCTGATCCAGCTTGGCATTTATAGTTGTGTAGGTTCCTACTTCGTGGATTACAATTATTCGATGGATCATGCTCCTTTCAGTTGGCCACAAGGAATTGTTATTAGCCATTTCTTCAATTAAGTCACATGCCTGATCTTCTCATTTTTCCATTAATGCTCCTCCAGCAGCAGCATCTATTGTGGTTCTCATTAGTCCAAAAAGTCCATTATAGAAGGTTTGGACTTATAGTCACTTTGCAATCTCATGGTGAGGACATTTTTGGAGTAATTCTTTGTATCTTTCCTAAGCTTCGCAAAGGGATTCTGAGTCATGTTGCACAAAGGATGTGATGTCATTTCTCAATTTTGTTGTTCTGGCTGGGGGGAAAGTATTTTGCAAGGAATTTGGTGGCAAGAGTGTTCCAAGTTGTGATGGAACCTACTGGAAGTGAATAGAGCTAAGTCTTAACTCTGTCTTTCAAGGAATATGGGAACACTCCCAGACGCATTGCTTCTTCTGCCACTCGATTGTAATTGAATGTGCCATAAACTTCCAGGAAGTTACTGATGTGGGCATTAGGATCTTCAGTTGCACTGCCCCCAAACTGAACTGATTGTTGTATCATCTGAATGCATGTTTTGACATCACACACATTTGCTGGTAAGGATGGAAGCACAATGCATGATATGAAGCCGTCAATTACCGAAATTATTCTGTCTCGAATGAGAATTGGTGGTGAAATTTCCAAAGGTTCAGGTTTTTGATTGTTCATGTCGATCGGTGCTACTTGATCTTCTTGAATTTCGCTTCTCTATTGTCTGATAGTTCTTTCAATTTATGGGTCAAACAGATTTCAAAGCTTCTACTTCTTCTCATGTAGTGTCTGAGAACCTGAAACACAAGTAAATAAAAATAATAAGTAAAAATAAATTAGATACAAGTAAAGTATCTAACCCCAAAATTAATAGTAAAAGATAAATAAGTCCTCGACAACGGTGCCAAAAATTTGATCAGTGGTAAACACACACGTAACGCAAGTGCACGTATCATTCCAATGTAGATTTTAAGTTTTAAACAATGATATGAAAATATCCAGGGTTGTGAATCCTACCAATATCTTTCTAAAGATGAATTGATTACCTTATGCTTGTGTAATATATCAGTTTATTAACCTCGAACACGAAGTTATGCAAAACCTCTTCTGATTGTCAGATGCAAACACCCAAAGTAACTCAATTAAATATTTCCTATGTTAATTAAGAAACTCTGAATTCATTAAGTTTAAGTTCCAATTATAGGTACCCACGCAGACATGTATATTCGTATCCTGGAAGGAAATCTCTATGGTGAGTATGAGATCGTAAGGTATTGAGTCTACGACTAAACCTAAAATCCATTTTCCAAGCTCATTTTAAGTTTACCTAATAAATCTTCTTAGTGGTCAATTAACAATAAGCATTAAGAACAAGACTCAATAAATGAACCAAGACATCACACAAGACATAAGAAAAGTCAATTTATTAAATCATTGATATTAGTTTTCACCACAACCCTAGATAATGTATTTAGTTACTACACACATCTAGGATTACTAAAGACATAAATAAATAAAACATTATAAAATAAATTTGAAAACTAAAAATGTAAATATTACAACAATGAAATAAATTGCTGAGGTTTGGGGATCCAATTTTATTATTTCAAATCTAGAAATCTTTCTTATTATAATATAAAAATTTACGTTATATTACCAACCGACCATATACGCGGTATCCTAATTAAGTCAGATTTTAATTAATTCCAACCGACCATAAAGGCGCCAATTAAGTATTGTTAAAATTAATTTAATTAAGTCCAATCGACCAACAAGGCGGTATCCACTTAAGTCAGGTTTTAAGATAATTTATATATTATAAAATAAGGGAGATTAATCTAAAGTATAATAATAAAAGTTTCACCTTCACCCCAGCACAAAGAAGTTACCTACTCATGCTTTTAAATAAAACAAAGAAAGATTTTGTACTTAAAATTAAATTTAAATACAAGAAAATTGAAACTAAACAAACAAGATACTTTCTTTTTAGTATTCTAAGGAAATTCCCAGAAGAAAGTTTGAATTTTTCTTATGAATCAGGCCTCTATTTATGGGCTCAAAAATCGATGCACGCCGCGACGCTTGCTATAATAGATGGTCGCTGTCGGTAAATAAAGAATTATGTTGATGTCATGATGATGCGGTGATGATGCAAGTGATGACGTGGTAATGATGTGTGATGTCATGCTGAAGCGGTGATGACATGTGTCAGTGGTTGAATTATTGGCCCGGCGTCGCGACGCTTGGAGTCTTGCTCATCGCGTCGCGTGTACAATAAATTTTTCATTGTGCCATTTTTCATCTATTTTTCACCGTTTTAGCCCCGATTTGATTCCGGCGAGTCCCAATATTTTATTTATCTACAAAATAACACAAAACACATCAAAATATTCACAATACCTGAGAAACTATATAAAATATTAAGTAAAAAAGATGGTAAATATTAATATACTCTACAAAAAGCTCACTAAATTTCGATGCCACACTATGGATCAAGCCATGGCTCAGGCCTACATTGAGATCAGGTGGGAGGAGGATAAAAGGAACAATAAGAGAGAAAGCTCCACCAACCATCACAATGAGAGAACCTCGAACCCTCTCAAGCGACACAATAAATGATGCGTTAATAATACATCTCAATAAGATATTGCTTGATGTTATTAGACCAAAAAAACAAAAGAGTTATAGATCACCCATTTTCACCTTGGGGATATTATAGCTTCCCACTCAAGTATTCATTGGTTACTTAAAAAAAATATCATTCACAAAATTCCAACTTAGGGAGAAACTCATTTTCTCCAATCGACAACATAAAAATCATCCGACCCAATCAACATACCTCTCCCAGTCGACTAAGAAAGGAACAATAAGCTTCCCTATAGTAGAACCACTTTTTCTATCACTCATACGATGAAGCAATGTATCTGGAATGACCACCCCAATCGACACTTCGTGTATAAAGAGTTGGCATGAAGAGGATATCCCGATGGACAATACTCTAATGAAGACTTGGCATGGACATCCTAGTCAACTTTACCAGCTTATCACTTACTAAAGATCACAATCGACACTACATATATGATGGTTTAGAATTGAGCAAAGATTCCACTCGACACTCCACGTATGAGGTTTGACACTTGTTTAAGATCTCATTCTACATGAGATGGAAGAATACCTAGCACAAGGCAAATATGTCATTCGACATGGCATGGAAGAAGTCTTAGTATTTGACAGAGAGTCCATTCGACACGATTGGGAATAAGTCTTAGCTAGAGGTTGAGGCTCAACTTCACATGACAAGAAAGAAGTCTTAGCTAGGGGCTAAGGTTCCAGTCGACATGACATGAAGGAAGGATCAGCTATTGGCTGAAGTTTCATTCGACAAATACATGTAGACTCGATTCAGGAAAGATACTTCAAATGAAGATATATCATGAGATGATGTCCCACTCGAAATTACAATGAAGTAGACTCGACTCAAAGAGGATGCTCCAAATGAAGGTTCATCATGAGGTGAATGTCCCACTGGAAACTGCACTTAGTATGAGGCGAATGTCTCACTTGACATGACACGTATGAGGCTTTATATTTATTTAAGATCCCATTCGACAAGACATCAATGTCACCTCCCTTATAAGACATGAAAGGTTAGTCATCATCTCCATACGACATTGATTTAATACTGCCAACTCCAGACTATATATAGAATCTTTTATCATGCTAGTAGAATAAAATCCTTTGGACCTCCATCAGGTCCAATCAACCGAGCTTCATCGGGTTAGGTAGTATGAAAAATCCCTTGGACCTTCATCAGGTTCATTTGACCATAGTCTCATAGTCTTCAGACGACATGGTCTCAGACTACAAGTCCTGTAGAATGAGGAATTATATCTTCATTGACCTTTGTCAGGTCTTGTAGAATGAGGAATGAGAGCCCTCATTGACCTTCTTCAGGTATAGTAGAATGAGAAGTGATGATCTTCTTGGACCTTTATCAAGTCCATTCGACAGGTACATACGATCGTAGTTTCATTGACCCTCATCAGGAGAATAAGTGATGACCTTCATTGACCTTCATCAGGTCTAGTAGTATGATAAGGAAAGACTCTTGGACCTTCGTCAGGTCTGAAGAGTGAAGAATTTCATAGACCTTAATCTAGTCCAAATGACATTGAAGACTCCTCAGGTTCTTTGACCCATAGTATGGGGATTATTCTGACCTTCATCTGGTTCAGTCGACTGGGAACATTCCCCATGGCTTATGTAGAGTCAAGTTCAAGACCTGGCCTTCACCTAGTCCAGACGACATTGAAGACTCCCATGGTCCTTTGACCCGTAGTATAGGGATGATTCTGACTTTCATCTGGTTCAGTCGACTGGGAACATTCTCCATGGCTCATGTAGAGTCAAGTTCAAGACCGGACTTTCATCTAGTCCATACGACAATGACATGTGAATTATCTCATGAACCTTCATCTAGTTCAGTCGACTGGGAATATTTCCCATGGCTCATGTAGAGTCAAGTTCAAGACCTGGACTTTCTCTGGTCCATACGATAATATCGTGTGAATTATCTCCTGAACCTTCATCTGGTTCAGTCGATCGAGGACATCCCCTAAGGACTCATGTAGAGTCAAGTTCAAGACTGGTATTCATATGGTCCATACGGTAATGTCGTGTGAATTATATCCTGAATCTTTATCTGGTTCAGTCGACCGGGAATATTCCATATGGCTCATGTAGAGTCAAGTTTAAGACTTGGCCTTCATCTGGTCCATACGACAATGTCGTGTGAATTATCTCCTGAACCTTTATCTGGTTCAGTCGACCGAGGACATCCCCCAAGGACTCATGTCGAGTCAACTGAAGACATGGATTTCCCTCAATCTATACGACAATGTAGTGTGAATTATCTCTTGAACCTTCATCTGGTTCAGTCGACCGAGAACATTCCATATGGCTAATGTAAAGTCAAGTTCAAGATGTGGCCTTCATCTGGTCAATACCAAAATATCGTGTGAAATATCTCCTGAACCTTCATCTGGTTCAGTCAACCGGTGACATCCTCCAAGGACTCATATCGAGTCAACAGAAGACATGGACTTCTTTAAGTCTTTAAGATAATGTCGTGTGAATTATCTCCTGAACCTTCATCTGGTTCAATTGACAGAGAACATTCCTCATGTCTCATATACAGTCAAGTTCAAGATATGGCCTTCATCTGGTCCATACGACAATGTCGTGTGAATTATCTCCTTAACATTCATCTTGTTCATTCGACCGTGGACATCCCTTAAGGACTCATATCGAGTCAATTGAAGACATGGACTTCCCTCAGTTTATACGACAATATCGTGTGAATTATCTCCTAAACCTTTATCTGGTTCAGTCGACTGGGACATTCTGTTGGGAAATCTCTAAGTCCTAAGGATCGAATCAAGCGTTGAAACAATATGTGAATACATTCAAGGAGGTGCGGAATACTCACAATGATCGGTTGAGCGATGCAGTGGACAATAAAAACTTTTTAAGCCCTTTGAAATGCTCCAAAGCTCATGGCAGTCCACTGTTTTTTATCTCCATTTTTGGTCTAAGATCCAAGATTTTGGGTGGTGATTCCATCCTCACAAGTTGGTTTCCCTATCACCTTGTATGTCCTCATTTGGTGTGCTAGCACTTGGTGATTTTTGCCACAAAAATCACTCTCTTGCTCCTCCTACATGTCACGGTTTTGGGCAGTAAACAGAAGGAAGAACAACCCCTTGGGCGTGAGGAAGAATAGAGGAAAGAGAAGAGAGAGAGTTGGTTGTGTATTAGATTAATTGTTATTCAAAAAATCAAAGTAAGGTTTGCCAAACATGTTTGAAGTCAGAGCCTTGCCCGTCTTCAATTCCTTCATGTCTACCTTGTGCATAAGGCAGTCACGTTTCAGTGACCCCGTTTGCCACAGTTTAAGCAGACATCTTGGGATATGTCATTTATCTTCCTAGAAGATAATAATGATTTTTCCTTTACCCTTTTCTATATTCTAGAAGCATTTGGCCAAGCCTTGGGTTTCTGGAATATCGAAGTAAGGTGCGGCTTGCGCTTCTTGCCTTATTGCAAACTTTGGTTTTATCTCCTTGAGAATAACCATTAACTCTCCAAGAGTTATTAATTACAATTTAATACTTCTAAGATTTAAGTATAAACCTATGAAAATCCTTCAATTTCATTATCATACTTTAAGGATCTAATCCTTAGTTTTGATTAAGAAATTAAGGAGTCTATACGACAAAGCATAATGGATTAAGCAATAAAGTTATCATCATATGAATCTTCCAAAGATCATGCTATACTATTTTCTTAACTTCGGGCTTAGGCCTAAGATGCTATTTTATCAAATAAAGTAACTTTTTAGTTTTCAGGACTATCCTGAAATTTAGTCCCAATTTGAAACTTAAAGTCGTTTAAACATATTTTCACCCAGGATAATATTTTAAACACTAATCTTTTAATTTAATCTTGATTCTAATAGTCCAACTATTTAATCAACGATGTCAGGTACTATTAATATAATGATTACTATAGTCCAACTATTTAATCAACTATATTTTAGTTTATTAAATTCAATTATATTGATTACTATAATCCAATTATAAAATCAACTATAAATTGAAATAGTTTGAATACAGTCTAACTGTTTAATTAAAACAACATTAAATATTAGTCCAACTAATACTTTAATTTATTTGACGAATGATATTTGATTGAGCGCGTATGGCAAGTATCTAAATGAATATTGCAAATTTAATTCTTGCTTCCCACTATTTTTCGGCGAGCCTCTAACCCTCTGTCGAGTACTCGGGAAACCGTGTTTCCTAGTGGGCTAGGATCCCGTTAAATAACACACAATCTTGACTTTGGCCAACAAATTGTATGATACTTAACTAGGTAGATCTCTAATATCAATTGGATCCAATCCAATTCCTAGATCCAGTAGGTGGACATTCAAGTCCGAAACATATATCTTATATATGCCAATATATCCAATATATTGCCTAACCATTTTCCTCTGAATCATTTAAGCCTTGGCTTTGGCACAAGAAACTTTATGATCCCAGTTAAGCGGAACCCATGGACCATGGAAAGCTTCGTAATCAATGTCGATGGACAAGAAGTGATCTTGACTTTGGCCAACAAATCACAACTTGGACAAGACACCAATATGGAACAAAGCTCTCGTGATTCAAACACATCCTCGATGGACAAAGGCCTTGACTTTGGCCAACAAGCCAATGCCAGTCTTGGATCTTGAGTAAGAATCACTCAATGGAAGAAAAAACGCTTAATCTTTTATGAGGGTTTTTCGCGTGCAAATTGGCAACCAATTTATTATCTTTATTACGTTCTCATCATCATACACCTTAAACATGCATTCTAAATACATAATAAAGTGCGTATAAATAAAATAATAATGTATGCGGATGGATACTCAAACACATTGATCCTAGATCAAATCTCTCCTTTTCCCCTCTCCCATTAGCACAAATATTTACTTCTACCCGTTACACTACACTTCTAAAGAAACCTCATATACATTGAGGGGAATAGGTGAGAAGAGAAATACAATGAGAAATGAGGTAATAGGCTGGACACGCAGGTCCAAGTTAATAAATTCCAAAATTATTACAACAATTTCTAAAATTGCCCCACCCATCTAATATCCATCCGATATACATTATTTATGCATCGCAACCATGTATTCACACAAGCATATTATCAATCAATCTAATCAAATTAATTAATATGATAATTAATGATCATCCAATGTTCAAACAATGATTTGATTTTGCGCGATTCAAACTCGTTTTGCAAAAAAGTACTCAAAATACGAATTCTCGAATTAAATTAAACTATAACATTAAATCCAATTTAATATGTATTTAATACTAATTCACAATTTAATTCCAAATTAAATATTACACTTTATTAAGAACCTTTACGACTTAAATTCCAAATTTAATCGTTACGGGTCTCAAAGCCCGATTAACATTCAATATTAATTCAATTAAAATCCAATGGGCTTTCAATTAATCTCTTAAGGCATGGGCTTTTGGTCAACATGGAAAGACTAAAGCCCATTTAAAGGAATCACCCTTATATGCCTTGAAACCAATTTAGGCCCAATTAAAGTTGAAGTCCATTAGTCGCATTTGGACTTTACGGAAGTGATTTTGGGCCCAATTGGATCCAACCAATTTGGCCTAAACCCATCTTGGTACAACCAAGCCCATTAAAGCCCAATAATAACTTTACAAGCCCAAATCTAATTTAAGCCCAATTAATTAAATTACAAAAATTTCAATTTCATAATCTAATTAACCAAAGTGTATTACATAATTAATTACCCAATTCAATATTTCCAAAATATCAATTAGCCCAATTAATCATGTTCATTAACATTAAATCATGTCCAACACAATTTATTAAAATCAAACCCAATACATGCTTTATTTGTCTCGGCCATTTAGGGATTTTATGTCCGATTCGGTTTCAATCTAATTAAATCCACAATCGACATTAAATCAACATATCCAATCGTTTCCAACTCATCCAATGAATCAAAAACAAAAATTCCAAGATCTTTAGGGCATCACTCAATTCGGCCAAGCATAGAATTTTGGGAAAAATGTTCCAAACATAATTCATGAAATTGATCCAATCAATCTTTAATTAAACATTATTTAAACATATTCAATCAAACAATTTAACCAAATCATGCTCAAAATCAATTTACCCAATTTTAACCCTAAATCAAAGTTTCATGCTTTTACTCACTCTGATACCATTGTTGGGAAATCTCTAAGTCCCGAGGATCGAATCAAGCGTTGCAACAATATGTGAATACATTCAAGGAGGTGCGAAATACTCACAATGATCGGTTAAGCGATGCAGTGGACAATAAAAACTTTTTAAGCCCTTTGAAGTGCTCCAAGGCTCACGGCAGTCCACTGTTTTTTATCTCCATTTTTGGTCCAAGCTCCAAGCTTTTGGGTGGTGATTCCATGCTCACAAGTTGGTTTCCCTATCACCTTGTATGTCCTCATTTGGTGTGCTAGCACTTGGTGATTTTTGCCACAAAAATCACTCTCTTGCTTCTCCTATATGTCACGGTTTTGGGTAGTAAACAGAAGGAAGAACAGCTCCTTGGGCGTGAGGAAGAAGAGAGGAAAGAGAAGAGAGAGAGTTGGTTGTGTATTTGATTAATTGTTATTCAAAAAATAAATTAAACATATACCATATACAACTTTCAAAAAGTCAACAAGGTACAAGCTTTAAAAGCTTCCAACAACTCCCATCAATCAATCAATCAATCAAATTGTCACATCACTCAAAGTGACATATGATTTGATGCTTGATGTGACTAATGATTTGACGCTTGATTTGACTTGCGTGTCGCACTCGAATTTGAAATGCGAATGCGCTCGCAAATAATCCCGGGCTCGGGTTCGCTAATTCCAAATTAACGAATTTTTCGTTGCGTCATAATTAAATCTAATTTAATTAAATAATCATGCCTAGCATAATACTATTCACGTCGCTAACGAATTAATTCTAAATTAATCCGTTCGCTCGAATTAAAATCTAATTTTAATTCCGCGTTGAAATCTAATTTCATTTAATATATCGAATATATTAATTTATCGATTAATTCCAAATTAATCATTTTCTTTCTTTAAATGATATTTTATCTTAGATAAAATATCTCCGTAATTAATCCCAGATTAATTTTTTCTCTCATCAAATTAATCTCATATTAATTAAAGTGCGAGTCATACGTCATCGGTGAATCTTCGGGAAGCGACCCATGAGATCCCCAGATATGTTGGTAGTAAATACGGTTATCGAACTATCCGAATACGTACGTACCTAGTACTACGTTTTTACCGATTTACAAGACAAGGTTGGCTTCTAGCAAAGCGTCATGCCTACCCAATTCTCCAGAAACATGCTTACATGAATAAACAATCTATATCAGGCGTAGTATACGTAGTATCGTGTATGTCGATCCAGTATCGGATGTCACGTGCTAGGCCTGAGGCTGGAATTGTGTCTGTCTCGTACGAAGCACATGTCGGATCTCTGATAACTAGTCTCTATAATCGGATATACATGACCTAGTCATAATATCCCGATAGCTGCAGCATATAAGAGAACCAGTCTCGTATCCTACGTGACCATCATCTCCACTATGACTGGAGTGATACTTCCGTCTTGACATCACACCCAACACACTACGATTCTCAATATACCCAGCAGAGGCGTACACAAAACCTGTTAAAGCCCTGGACGATCAAAACCAAAGCATATTAATTGTCGCAAGTATTAGCGGTGCAAGTCTCAGGTTAAGACCAAATACACCTACCCTGATTTCAGACTTACATAGACACATAGTCATACTACCAATGGAATTCCGAAGGGGTCTGTCCAGAGCGAAGCTGTTTTCAGTACCATCGGTAAAACACAACCTCCTATTACACATGCATGAGTATCCTATACCCAAATATATAAGAACTATGATATTGTGCCCTCACAACTCGCACAAGTGTAATACTAGTCTTTTACGCATTTATCGATGTCCAATCTCGATAATACTCTGACTAGGGATATTTAATGATTAATCCTTCGTGGACTGATACTGTCTCATATCATCTCAATCCAGGAACTAATCATAGGGACCTCCTATCATTTATACATCTAGGTGATCTAATCACAAATGATAAGAGTGCAATCTCCTTTGTCATATAGTTAATTTGTACAACAACACCATGATCTGTACAAATAGTGACGCTATGTGTCATAACTGTCCAACGCATTCCCCATGGCTCATGTAGAGTCAAGTTCAGGACCTGGCCTTCATCTGGTCCATACGATAATGTCGTGTGAATTATCTCATGAACCTTCATCTGGTTTAGTCGACCGGGGACATCCTCCAATGACTCATGTCGAGTCAACTGAAGACATGGACTTCCCTCAGTCCATACGAAAATGTCGTGTGAGTTAGCTCTTGAACCTTCATCTGGTTCATTCGACCGGGGACATCCCCCAAAGACTCATGTCGATTCAATTGAAGACATGCACTTCCCTTAATCCGTATGACAATGTCATATGAATAAGCTTTGAGCCTTCGTCAAGTTCAGTTAGCAAGTACCCCACATCATGTTTCATTCGACATGCACAGAAATACTCTCCAAGTTAAGGACTTCTAAACTTAGATAGTAGGGGACAAAATGTACGGGCCAAATTTTGGCCAAAGGCATTTTTGACTTTTCATTTCAGGCCCTATATCAGTAATAGCCCAATCCCTCCAAACAATAACTAGAATAGACTTGGGCCCCCAATTACCTTTATAGGCCCACACACTAAGAGAGGCCCAACACTCATCACCCATTAGCCTAAAGAACCTAAAACTCACAAAGGAGGACCATTTGAAAGCTAGTCACAAGCCCATACCCAAGAAAATGACTGACCCAAATGGCCTTCTAACTCATCATTTCCCAACTGACGAAACACTTTGACTCATAACTTCCCTCTTCATGGATCAGTCGTTTCCAGCATCCAACGGACAAACAATTAATGGAGGAAATTAACACTGACCTCGAATGAGTCTATAAAATGGAGAAGTGATTCACTATTCAGGAGAGGTTTGGGATCTCATACTTGAGCTCTCTAAGCTTCTTACTCTCTAAACACCGGCCACCACCCTCACAGCAGTCAACAGAAGTTAAGGTAACATCAAGCCTTGCTCTTCCATTAATTAAAGCTCGTCTTCACTACTGACTTGAGTGTCAGAGTGCCTACGGTACCCACCACACCAGTGGGTAGTAATCCCTGCTCATTCTACCTTTGTTTTGTAGGATCACTAGTGCCTCATACTATAAATTCTCGACTGTGGACCTCAGGTGAAAACCAGTATCCACACCATCTAATAATATTAATTCAGGTCATCAACTTACTACAATCGATTCACCAACCTAAACATATTCTAATTACTTCATCAAGTTTTACCCAAAACCCACAAACTTGGAATCATCAATGCTTCTATAGCTTTTAATGTCAAAACTCATACTGCCATCATCACTATCAAGCCAATCATCCTACTTTAATCTTCAAATTCAAAACTTCAAAATAAGAAAATAGGTTAAGTTTTCTTACCTCCATTATTTTTATTTTCCTCCACTCTTCAAGCTTCCATGGATGCCAAGCTTCTTTGTACTTCGCTTTTCTTCTCTTTTTCCTTTCTTTCTTTTCTTCTTCTTCTTTCATTCCCTCTCTTTCTCTCTCGGCTTCACCTTCTTTTCCTTCCTTCTATTTTTCATTTTTTTCATCTTTGGAAATGGTGAATAGTGGTCCCTTATATAGTGGACCTAAATGATAAAGAAAATTATAGAAGAGTGTAGAAAAATGGAAAGAAATGGAGATTTTTACATTTTGGTCCGAAATCACTATTCATCCATATTTTAACTCGCATTTTTGATCATCTTATGGTCCGAATTTGGAAAAATATTTAACTCGGAAGTTGTAGGTCTTGGTCTCATCTTTCCGAAGATTTAAAATTCATAAAATGCGGAGATCGTATGAAAAAATTATACCCATATAGAGATTTACCGATCGTCTCCAACATCGTTCCATGAGAATATTTAAGTCCAATCAAATTTTATTTTACATGTCTTCATCCATTGATACCATAGTACTATAACATAATAGAGACTAAACTTTCGGTCGTTACAATAAATTACAACGATCAAGTTTTGAACTTGATTAAGCTTTCATTATGAATCGTTCATAAAATTTGCAAATATTTTGCAAAGGAAAAGTAAAGTGAGCTTATTAAAGGTTTGACTTTATAGTATGACAGTGAGAAAAGTTATACTCAGTAATATATTGTATATTATGAGGAACCTTGTCTCTAGTCACACTAATTGAACAATTAAAGATATGTTGGTTAATGTTAATATTAAATTATACATTTTGACTAAATAATGCAAAGTGGAGTTTTTAATGGTTTCTTCAGATAAGAGTTCTGTTGTAATTTCTTTGTTTGAAGAGTTCATTCTGGAATGACCCTAGAGTTTGTATTCTGTTGAGATCGAAGTTTGGCATAGTAGCTTATAGAGCTTATCGTAAACTCGAATGAGCCTTTTGGAAATCTGTGTTCTCTAGTTTTGATATCAGTCAGATTATCTAATTTTATGAAAATATAGAGAATACATAAGTGATTGTAGGGTTAGTAGGAGCGTATAAATTTCTTTCTAGTGTTATATCCTAACGGCATTACCATTATTAAGGTAATAATGAGATATTTGTACGGTAAAAGGTTTACCAAAGTCTTATTTTCTCCATGAAAGTAATGAAAGTAGTCTTTGTTATGTTCTATATAAAGATTTATATATGATATAAAACTAAGAGACTTCTGAGATACTCTCATTAGTCTTGCATTAGATGTGATCTAATACAGGACACAATAAGACTATCTGTGTGGCAGTTAGTATAACAGCTGACAATTAGTGTGTCTCTTATATATAGTATTCATTTTTCGTATAGGATAATTTCTTTTTGAAAGAGAAATTGATTAGAATATCTTGTCAATCTTATGCATCATAAGATGATGGAATAATGAATATTATATCATGTGCGATTAAAGATATCAATTTAATCGTAATTATTATGAGTTATTTTGATACCCTATAAACTATAGGATGGGTCTTGAAACATGTTCTTTGTTATCTTTGAGATATTAAGAATGAGTTTCTTATTCATAGATAATATAGTACGCAACCAATAGGCTCAGAGTAGCTTTGAGTCTAATTATGATGTTAGACAGTCTACGTCATAAAGAGTCAGAAAATATGCAATGGGTGTGTCACAGATGATTCTACTATGTTAGTGGAATTAATTATCACTTATAAAGTATTGACTTATGAAGTTGCAAAGTGACCTTATAGATTAGAAGTTTTGATATTAGTGATGTGCTTGCGGTTGTCTACATATTTTTTTTTTTATTTGATCCATACATAGATAGATAACTCAGTAGCTATAGCACAATGTTCATGTCACATCTGAGTCATATTGATGTAAAATTTCGGTTCTAAAAAATATGAATGATGTTAGCTACAGGAAACGTTTGGGTTTGTTGGACAAACTCAATATGTTATAGCGAACCTACTCGTTATTGCCTACCTCTTGAGTGTTATGTGAGCTCTTGAGGGTCATGTACATAAAATACATACTGAGATACGTATATGATACCGTGGATTGGCACTAGAGCAAGTGGGAGAAATTGTTAGAGTTGGTGCTCGGAGCGCCAATTCAGATCGTATTTATGTCCGATTCATGAATACTAATAATTTCTTTTTCATAATATTACTTACTTAATGGTTGCATCTATTGTTTTTATATCATATTCGATCTAATTACATTAGATTGAAACTAAATCTGGTTTAGTGATATGTATATATTAGAAAAAGAACCTAGAATTTACAACGTAGTGCATAATTACAATATAGTTTGTAATTGACATTTGAAATGGTCACTATAAATTGTATATTCTCAAATAAAGTTCCTGATCAAGATTTACTGACACTGGTCAGTTAGTAAAATCCATTGAGACCAATACATGTTGTATATCGAGACTTGGTCAGATGGTTTATCCCAATGAACCATGAGTCTTGGGAGACTCGTATAGACGTGTAAGTGTTTATTTGATTAACATTGAATGATTCACCGAAGATTTCCTAATAGAATGTACATAAATGTCAATAGAAATTCTTCTCGAGTCGAGTAGCATAGTGGTCCTTCGACTTGAAATACCACTGTGGATATATGAGACATCATTCATACTTTGAGGCAGTCACATCACCATGTATTTAAATCAGACCTCCACCTGCTCGTTGGGTGTGGACTCATACTCGTGATATCTTGTAAATATCAGATAGAATCTGTCGGTCCTATGTGTTGAGTTTCTATTAGGTCCCAAGATCAAATCTAAGCATGAAATAATGAGTGAACACATCAACGGAGGTAGCGGAATACTCACATCGATCGGTTGAGTCGATTTGGAGACGATTCGAAGCCAAAAAGTCCACTGCCTTACACGCCCACTGCAGCAGTCCACTCTTTAAAAATTTCAGTTTTGAGCTGAGAAAACGGAGCTCCAAGCCTCGTCCGATGGATCCCGGCTCATGGGTGAACCTCCCTACCACCTTCGCAAGACTCGTAAGTGTGCTAGCACTTGAGTTTTTGCCACAAAAACCCACCCTTGCTCCCCTAGAGGTCACGGTTTTTGCAAGGCAAAACAGTGAACTTTTGCCCCTTGGGCGTGAACAAGAAGAGAGGAAAGAGAGATGAAAGAAATGTGTGCTAGATCTAAATGAAATGCATTTGGTATATCTTATATACCTTGAGTGAATTTCACCATAATTTCCCTTGCATTTGCATTTCATTTACCTTTAATAGTCAAACCATCTTATCTATCACTATTCACATCAACATCACTTTATGTCATGTGTCATGTCTCTCAATCAATCAATCAAGTCAATCAATCAATCAATCACTCAAAGTGACTTTTGATTTGACGCTTGATGTGACGATTGATTTGACGCTTGATGTGACTTGCGTCGCCGCACTCGAATTCGAAATACAAATGCGCTCGCAATCACACTCGGGCTCGGGTTCGCTAATTCTAAATTAACGATTTTTCCGTCGCGTCGTAATTAAGTGATTACGCCTAGCGAATTCACTATTCACGTCGCTAACGAATTAATTCTAAATTAATTCGTTCGCCCGAATTAAAATCTAATTTTAATTCCGCGTCGAAATCTAATTTCGTTTAATATATCGAATATATTAATTTACCGATTAATTCCAAATTAATCGTTATCTCTCTCTAGACGATATTTTATCCTAGATAAAATATCTCCGTAATTAATCCTAGATTAATTTTCTCTCTCTTCTATATAATCCCAGATTATTCAAGAGTGCGAGTTGTGCGTCATCGGTGGATTATCGGGAAGCGACCCATGAGATCTCCGGATAAGTTGGCTATAAATACGGTCGTCGGTGTAACCGAATCACGTACGTACCAAGTACTACGTTCTACCGATTTACGAGACAAGGTCGACTCCTAGCAAAGTACCAAGTCTACACAATTTTCCGGACATATCCTTTTAAGAATATTTAGATCTATATCAAGCGTCGTATACTATCGTATTGTGCATATCGGCCCAGTATCGGATAGTCACGTGTTAGGGCTGGGGCTGGATAAGTGTCTGCCCCGTCCGAAACACATATCGGATGTCTGGCACTAGTCTCTATAATCGGATATTCATGACCTGGTCATAATATCACGATTGGATGCGCATCACTTAAGAGCACTAATACCGTATCCTGCGTGACATCATCTCCACTATGACTGGAGTGATACTTCCGTCTCGACATCACACCCAATACTCTACGACTCTCTCTGATAAACCCAGAAGTGGTAGACACAGAACCGGTCAAAGCCCCCAACCACCAAATCCAAAGTTTATCGATTATCGTAAGTATTAGCGATGCAAGTCTCAGGTTAAGACTAACACACCTACCTCGATTTCGGCCTCCCATAGACACATATTCATAATACCAATGGGATTCCGAAGGGGTCTATCCAGAGCGAAGCTGTTTCCCGTACCATCGGTGAAACACGACCTCCTATCGCACTTGCATAAGTCTCCAACACTTATATATATGAGAACTATGCCGTTGTGCCCTCACAACGCGCACAAGTGCAATACTAGCCTATTCCGCATTATCGATGTCCAGTCTCGATAATACTACGGCTAGGGATATTTAATGATTAATCCTTCGTGGACTGATACTGTCTCATATCATCTCAATCCAGGAACTAATCATAGGGACCTCTCTTCATTTATATATCTATGGTGATCTAATCACAAATGACGAGAGTGCAATTTCCTTGTTACATAGTTAATTTGCTACAACAACACAATGATCTGTGCAAATAGTGACGCTATGGGTCATATTATCCAACAATCTCCCACTTGGCACGTAGCGAGTCACTCAAGTGTTCCAACACTTGAACTATATAAGGTTCGCTCAAATTGCTGAGGAAAGGTTTTCGTCAACGGATTTGCTTGATTATCGTCTGACGCGATTTACATGATCATCACATCGCCACGATGTATGATCCGAACGAATCAGATGATATAGAAGTATATATCTGGATCGTCGATGAGACCTTTAATTCCTTAGCCCGTGCTGATGCCTAGTTCAGCTGCTAACAGAACTATATCTAATCTAATTAGATTTATGTTCGATCCAAATGGCTTCTTTTGCTGCCTCAGCTGCAGCAATAATCCGTATCCGTATTTGTTGTTTATTCGGCAACAGTTATCTTGCTTGGAATATTTCCAGCTCACTGTCCCGTTATTCAAACTTATAGTACCGTAGTATTTAATAGTTTGGAAACTTGCAGTGGTGATCCCAGTCACTTCAAGTTCTCCTTCTCCATAGTTTAAGACAGCATCTTTAGTTCTCTAAGATACTAACAGATGTTCTTCATCTTTAATCCAGTGACTATCACTTGGATTAACCTGATCGTGACTCCATATGCTCGAAGCGTATGAGACACCAATACAAGTACATTTTAAATGTACAATTTCCCAGAGAGTGTTAATAACTCTAATCTATCCCAGTAGATCTTTATTCCTTGAATAAAGGTTGTTACTCCCCAGAATTCTACGGAGAATTTCTATTGAAAGAATATCTATGAAAGCCAAGCTTTCACCATTGCTTTATGGGATTTTAAGCTAGTGCGCTCTCCCACTAACCTCCTTATATACACAAGAATTATTTCGTTTGAGTCAAATCATAAACCATTATGATCATTTCAAAACTACAGTTCCAAGAACCTTATGCTTGCAATGATCCAAACATGGATCGAATAACCTCCAAACCTTGTTTGTCGGTTATACAAAATCGTCAGAATGTTAAAAACATTCTCCAAAAGGTTTCCTTTTCAGGAAAGCGATTTTGATTTATAACTGACACATTTCATAAATGAAATATACAGTTATTTTTAAGCATTTTCAAAATGGATTTACCATGGCAACAGGTAAAAGGGAAGTTGAACCGTTATTAACACAATGTTGATAACGATACCTTTCCGTCAAAAGCCCAGCTTTGTACGTTGGTATGTTGCCTTCCATGTATGTCTTCCTTGAAGACGTTTAATGTACCAATAGGCACAATGCCTTGTGGTACAACACTAGTATCCAAAACAGTTGTTATACATGGAATTCATTTCGGATTCATGGCGCTTTGCCATAACAGGGAGTCGATACCTCGTATCACTTCCTCTTAACGTAGTCGGATGGTACACCTCCATGAGATTTATATCTTCATGGGGCGAGATCAGAAACCCATACCCTAGGTTGTTTTCTGACTCTATCCGATCTACTAGTTTCTTGTGTATTTGAAGATTAATGGTATAGATTCATCATAGATGAACTATTTGTGTTCCATTAAGGACTTCGTGCCTTGAACAGTGTTACTCCGATTTTCATCGAGTATCACTATCCTCCCACTGACCACTGCATATCGGTATTCCTCTCAGGAAAACCGCATGGTGAGCAACAATTACATTGTTCTCATGTGGGATTTATAAGTACTATACTTAAGGTTTCCCTTAGGATAACCTATATAGGCACTTATCCAATTTGGGTCCTTAGTTTGGTATAAACCAAACGTTATGCCTGGCATACCCAAATTATCAGGAATGAGAAACCCCGTTTCTTTCCTGTTCATATCCTATATGATATCTGTCAAACAGATTTACATGGAACCTTATTCTAAATAAGTTTTGCACTGTTAATACATATCCTGTAGAAGGAAAATAGCTCAGAGCGACTCGTGATAAACCTTATCATGTCCAACAAAATTTGGTTTTGGTTCGGACACACCGTCTAACTGACGTGTCACGGAAGGAGTCTTTATATGAAAAGAATACTGTACTCTTTCATGTACGTATGAAACTTACTGCTTAAGTAATTTCCATTACGGTCTAACCGTGGCGGAATAATACTATAGCCGATCTGTTTATATACTTCGTGTCGAAACTTCAAAAGTTTCCGATCTGTGTTCTTCAAAAGAAACACATAACCATAACGTGATGCTACATCCGTTAAGGTCACGAAATATTCATGTTCACATCTAGACCTAGCTAGATATGGGCCCACTAACTTCACCATGAATAGGGCTAACAGATCGGTGGTGGCCCTTTTACTATTACCAAGTAAATAGTATTTTAGGTATTTAACCTAATAAACTAGATTCGCAGACCTTATTTGAATAGTCAAATCAGTCCTAGTACCACTCTTCAAAAGTGTGGATATACGATTCTCGTTTAATTGTGTCCTAGACAACAATGCCACAAATAAGTCTCATTGATCAAATCAATTTGAGCTATTTATTTGTCATTTTATATGTTTGAGATTTTATTTATATTCAAAATATAAATTATGTTATTTACATCTAATGTATTTATCTCAGTATCATCTTTATATAATGAAACACTTTAGTGTTCTAGAATATAAAGGTTTTATCCGCAACGGATTAAACACTGATATAGAGATAATGTCTCTAGTCAAACTAGTTACATATAACATTTCCTAATTTAGTACATACCCAAAGGGTAGTTCCTAAACTTAGGTATCTACGGTCGAAACAGCGACTTTCGTCCCGTTTCCGATTCGCAGAGAAATCTCGGATTGAAGTCAGTATCCAGCTCAAAGCGGATTCCGAACATCAATTCATATATGTTTTATGTACCACACTAAGTATTTAAAATCCAATTTCAATACTAGTAGCGAACATAACTTTGACAAATATTTTAAAGTTAGAGCCTCGCCCTTTCTTTAATTCTTCGTGTCTTCCATA
>SKCR01039131.1:0-61760 GCA_019454045.1 Zanthoxylum bungeanum | reverse complement strand
TACTGGGAAGATTTCCTGGTGGTCTGTAACTCTGAGCATTGGCCAGTTGTCCGATTTGATTCTCCAGTGCTTTGATGGAAGCTGATTGGCTCTGAAAGATAGCATAGTACTTTTTTAACTGAGCCATCACTTCTGCTAATCTGGTCCATTTGCCTGTTCCTGGCCTTTGTTCTGTTGCTGAAATCCAGGTGGTGGATAGTTCCGCTGTTGGCCTGAATTGTTGCTCCATGAAAAATTAGGATGATTCCTCCACCCTTGGTTGTAGGTGTTGGAATATGGATTGTTCCTCTGTCTGTTGAAATTGTTGACAAAATTCACGGTTTCTTCAAGTTGGGTTTGAATCTGGTGCTCCTCCATATGGTGAACTTGTGGATCCAGTGGTAAGAGTCTCCATAAATTTGCATATCTGATCTAGTTTGGTGTTGACTACTGTATTAGCTCCACTTTCATAAATTCCTGCAATTCTTTGGATCATGCTCATTTCTGTTGGCCACAAGGAATGTTGTTGCCATTTTTCGATTAGTTCCCAGGCTTTATCTTCTCCTTTTGCCATTAAAGCTCCCCAGCAGCAGCATCTATTGTGGTTCTCATTATTCCAGAAAGTCCATTATAGAATGTTTGGACTTGAAGCCATTTTGGAATCTCATGGTGTGGACATTTCCGGAGTAAATCTTTGTACCTTTCCCAAGCTTCGTAGAGAGTTTCTGAGTCTTGTTGCACAAAGGATGTGTGATGTCATTCCTCAGCTTTCCGGTTCTGGCTGGTGGAAAGTACTTTGCAAGAAATTTGGTGGCTAAAGTGTTCCATGTTGTGATAGAACCTGCTGGTAATGAATGTAGCCAAGCTTTAGCTCTCCCCTTCAAGGAATATGGGAAAACACGCAGTCTCATTGCTTCTTCAGCTTCTCGGTTGTAATTGAAAGTGCCGCAAACTTCCAGGAAGTTGCTGATGTGAGCATTAGGATCTTCAGTTGCATTCCCCCCAAACTGAACTGACTGTTGAATCATCTGAATGCATGTTTTGATGTCTCCTGCATTTGCTGGTAAGGGAGGAAGTACAATACAAGAAATGAGTCTGTCAATCACCGGAATGGTTCTGTCTCGAATGGGAATTGGTGGTGCAACCTCCAAAGGTTCAGGTTCCATGTTGACTAAAGCTTCTTGACCTTCTCGCCTTTCCCTTCTCAATTGTCTGATGGTTCTTTCAATTTCTAGGTCAAGCGGTCGAAGTTCAAAGCTTCTGGTTCGTCTCATGAAGTTTCTGAGAACCTGAAACACAAGAAATCAAAAACAATAAGTAAAAAGAAAATTAGATACAAGTAAAAGTATCTAACCCCTAAATTAATAATAAAAGATAAATAAGTCCCCGGCAACGGCGCCAAAAACTTGACCAGCGTAAACACACACGTATAACGCAAGCGTACGTATCGTTCAAGTAGTATAAAAAGTATCGATCCCACGAGGACTTAATACCTAAGTTATTATTTTATGAGGTTAAATGATTACTAGTATCTAACAGGTTGTTTAATTGATTTGAAATTGCGACGATTCTAAATTTAAAGACAAGTAAATAAAATTGTTCAAAAGTGGATTTAAGAAATTCAATATTAAAAAACTATCTAGGGTTGTGATTTCTTGCAATATCATTTTAAAGATGAAGTGGTTATCTTATAGTTGGGTAAAATATTGATTTATTAACCTGGAATACTAAATTATGTAAAAGCCTCTTCCGATGGTCAATTACAAATACCTAGTATAATCCAATTGAACCATATGTCTATGTCAACCAAATTACCTAGATTCATTAAGATTAAATTCCAATTTTGGCTACCCCCGCCCGACAGGTATATTCCTATCCTGTAAGGAAATCTATTAAAGGGTTATCTATCCTCAAGGAAGATCGTGGGCTATTGAGTCTGAGGTCTTAAACTTAAAATCCCTATGTCTAGTTCATTTTAAGTTTACCTAGTCAATTTAATTAATGGCCAGTTAATTAAAGAGCATTAAGATTAAGACTCAATAAATAAATCTTTATATTACCCAAAATTATAATCTAACCCGTATAAACCGGTGATATTGGATTTCATCACAACCATAGATAACTAACTTAGTTATGACACATAACTAGGGCTAGTAAAAACTTAAAAGTAAAAACCATAAAGTAACAGTGCTGAAAAGTAATTGCAGTAAAGTAAATACTGAAAGGTAAATTACAATAAAATAAATGCTAAGGTAAAAGGAATTACTTTTACTACTACTAATTACATATCTCCCATAAAATAATATATAAACTTGTGATAATATTACCAACCGACCAATCTGGCGGTATCCTGATTAAGTCAAATTAAGTCCAACCAGCCATTAAGGCGGTAATATTTGTCCATAACCAGCCATAAAGGCGGAACCAAAATAAAATTACCAACCGACCAATCTGGCGGTATCCTTGATTAGTCAGGTTTAAACCAGATTAAAATTAAATTACCAACCGACAAATATAGCGGTATCCTTGATTAGTCAGGTTTTAAATAGTGAATATATTATTTTTAAGGGATATTAATCTAAATAGCAATAGTAAAAGAATTACCTTTCACCCTAGCTGGGGAAGTTACCTCCTCATGATGAATAGTAAAAACTGTAAAAATAAGAAAGTAAATTACTATATTACAAAAAGAATTAAAATTATTACAAAAGTAAAAAATAAAAAAAAAATTAAAACGAAACTTAGAGAGAGAAGAAAACTCCCTATTTACATCAAAGAAATGGGAGAGAATGGTACAACAAAATCTGAAATCTCGAGCTCAATTTATAGGCGCGGGTAAGCTTCCAGCGTCGCGACGCCAAGGGCTTTGGCGTCGCTACGCCAGAACAGGAATCGTGGCATGCTCTCGGCTTGACACGTTACGAGGCGGCTAAGAGGATAAGGCGACACATGGCGTGGCGGCTAAGAGTTCAATTATTATGCTGACGTGGCGATGACGTGGCACTGACGTGGCAAGGCGGCTGAGATCAATTGTCGGCACCGTAGGATTGCGACACGTGTCACGCTGTGATTGACTGATGCTGACGCGGCATGTTGACTCAGTTGACCATCTGATGTGGACGATGACGTGGCACGACGCGTGGCATAGTTGACTCGTTGACCGTTGACATGGTGATGACATAGGATGACACGTGGCACACGTGGCAATTGTGAGTGTCGGCACTGTAGGATGATGACATGTGGCACGGTGCACGTTAGCATCTCATCTGTGATGGTGACACGTGGCACGGCGCATGTTAGCAAAGTCAAACTTCTCAAATTCTGATCCGTTGACCCGGCGTACGTTAGCAGACTCCGGTGCAAGTTAGGCGTCGCGACGCTAAAGGCTTGGGCGTCGCGACGCGGAAATGACCAAAATGCATTTTTTGCCAATTTTCACAGTTTTGCTCCAAATCACCTCCAGAATGTCCTGAAACTTTATTTATCTACAAAATAACACAAAACACATCAAAATATTCACAAGTCTCAAGAAACTATACAAACTATTAGGATAAATGAGTGGGAAATAGTGATATAAATACCACTCATCACACCCCCAAACCTAACATTTTGATAGTCCTCGAGCAAAACATAGAATTAAATAACATGAAAATAAAATTAACTAAGCCACTTTCGTAAGGATCACAGTTGCATTTAGCATATGCAACAAGCCTTTAAACCAATAGGTGTCCCTAGTAGACGAGTTGTAGTCTCGTGAGGGTTTACAGCAATGATACCCACAAACATTTTACAAAAGTAAAAATGTAGTAAAACTAATGCACACAAAAGCAAAAAGACAAGCGAAAAGAGAATAAAGAAGTTAGTAACTAATCAGGTGAAAACTTCTACTCCAAGTTACTAGTTGTTTTGTTTCATTCTAAATTACCAAATAAGTAAATTCTCCGATCATTTTTACCATTCTTCATAAACACAGCCAACATAATATTAAACAACTCATTTTTGCCCACAGCAGTCATAAGTGCAGTTGATAAGAGAGTAATAATTTTGTCCTAAAGTTCTATCAGATTTCACACCTTTTTGTAGCAATGGAATAATTTTTTCTGATTTTTCTGATTTTTTTCTTTGATTTTTCTCTATTTTTTATTTATATATAATATATTCCATCTATGTAACGAGTGTTAGGTCGGTGGCTCCCAAACCAGTTGGCTTTAGGGCACCAGGTGTTAAGACACCCCTACGGACTTAATTACTCAGACTTCAGATATATATATTTTTGCAGCATCTTTGATCCATGTAATGAGCTTTGGGCCAGTGACTCCCAAACCAGTTGGTTTTAGTGCACTAGGTGTTAAAACACCCTTACAGACTTAATAACTCGGATCTTGGATTTTTTTTTTACTCCATCACTCTTTGAGATGCTTCCTCCGATTAAACTAGAGCACTGAATATTACAAACTTTTCAATTTTAGCTCATCTCTGTATGTTTCCATGTTGTTGATAATACCTGTCAACTGAGCATATGAAGATTCATTTTAGTCGTTTTATGGAGAATTCACAAATTAAATAATTTAAAAGGAAATAAACAAAAATTAACTTGTTTCAAAAAGGTTTGAGATACGTCTCAGGAGTGGAAACTCCTTACTCAGCTATCTCTTACCAATTTCACCTTTTAGTCAAAATAAAAACACAAAAACACAAAATATTTTGTAATTTTTGAAAATTTTCCAATTTTTTTGTATTTTTCGAAAAAATTTGGACTAAAAATAAAATAACACACACAACTAAAAAAAAACAAGGTACTAATAAACTAATTCCCTCCCCCAAACCTAAATGAGACATTGTCCCCAATGTCTTAAACAGTAGAAGAAGAGTTTAGAAAATAATACCTGGTTAGCTGAAAATCTACAGGAAATTAAAGGTTAAGATCCAGATTAATCCGACGTCTCTTACCACGATCGTCCTCGGACCAATTTATCTTTGAAATGATAGGGTCAACTTTGGTTCATAGGCTATGAGTTGGTCAATTAGATCTGGAGCAGTTCTGGCAGTAAATAGGAGTTCTTTTAAAGGTTTTGATATGAACCCATTTCTCCGAGCATCATCAAGAAACACACAAAGAAAATCATAAAACCCATCAACGTTGTACAGCCCAATTTGTTTCTGGTGTATGTTCAGGTTCGCCCAAGATAGTACAATAAAAATTTCCTCCAATGTGCCCAAGCCACCTGGCAAAGCAATAAAAGCATCAGCACGGTTAATCATTTCTACCAGTCGTTCAGACATACCTGGCACGATTAATTCCTCTCTGTTTGATGGTTCAATAAGATTTGCCTCTGCCAAAGGTTTTGGGATGATTCCCAAAACGTGACTGCCTCCTTCCTGTACGGCCTTTGAAATGATCCCCATAAGTCCGAGATTACCTCCGCCATATATTAAGTGCATATTCCTTGCAGCTAAGACTCGACCCAATTCCTGTGCTGCTTCTATGTATTGTGGTTTAGTACCAACAGTACTACCGCAAAACACACAAATGTTTTCAACTCGTCTTCTTGAAGTGGCTTCCATTTTTTTTTTACTCTGGATGTCTTCAAAAGTGCAATGATGAGTTGAATTTTAATACCTGAAAAGGGTGGTGAGTAAAAATAGCACAAGTATCTTCCAAAGGACGATTAGTAGCAAAATAGTAAAATAGATCGTGATAGTCAACAAGATCTGGATCCTGTCGGAGAAATAAAAGAAAACAACAAAACAAATCACAATTATTAGAAAAGACAAAGAGATATATTATATACAAGAATTTACAGCTTGATTAACGTTTATGCGTCAGGACAAGCTTCCCATCCAATTTTCTTATAAATTGGCAAACAGGGTCTTTTTGAGTCAGATTCCCGAGACTTAACAGTTGTCTATCTTTTTGAAATTGTGTATGTAATTTGCGAATGGCTATATGAACATATCCACTGGGATGCGTCTCAAGAGTCGAAGATATATCATCTAAAGACTCCTTACTCAAGCCATCCCTAATGAATTTAATTTTGTCTTCGCGATTATCAGACACCATTCCTAAAGAACGACAACGAGTATTGCAATTCCATCGTGCACATTTGTAACAAACATCCATTTGCTTAGCTCTACGTTTCTTTGCATAGGTGCTTCTTCCAAAACCAGGCAGATGTGAAATAAAAGAGTCAGAAGACTCACCTGCCAATCGGACTCGTGCTTCAATTACCCAACGATTGTTAGTAACCTCATCTGTTCCAAGCGAGTTTTGTATACTTTTATCAGAGATTTTTGAGGGAGAGAAGGAAATTGCTTGTGAAGATTTGCGAGAGCTTCTTCCATCTTGAAATGTCTTAATCTGCAAAAACTAAACACACAAAATTAAATCACTCCAAATCACAATATATACAAAAATTGCATGGGTTGCCTCCCTGCGAGCGCTAAGTTTAAAGTCGTCAGCTAGACGTGACTTCTTGAACGTTAGGCTGGATCTGAAAGTGTGACACTTTCTTTTTGTCGCTCAAATGATTCTCCCCAGTAGTGCTTGACACGCTGACTGTTAACCTTGAATGTGTTGTTGGTATTGGGATCCAGTAACTCAACAGCTCCATATGGTAAAACCTGAGTGATCACAAATGGACCTGACCACCTAGATTTTAACTTTCCAGGGAAAAGTTTCAATCTCGATTGTACAACAACACCTGCTGCCTTGGTTCCAACTGTCTGTGCACTATTTTTCGGTCATGCCATTTTTTGGTCTTTTCCTTGTACAATTTGGCGTTCTCATAAGCCTGTAGACGAAACTCCTCCAATTCATTGAGTTGGTGCAGTCTTTTCTCTCCTGCAGCTTGTGAATCAAAATTCAACTTCTTCAGTGCCCAGTACGCCTTGTGCTCAAGCTCAACTGGTAGATGGCACGCTTTCCCAAACACCAATTGATATGGGGACATACCAATGGGTGTCTTGTAAGCTGTCCGATAGGCCCATAATGCATCATCTAGTTTTGTTGACCAGTCCCTCCTTGTTGATCCAACGGTTCTTTTAGGATTCTTGATCTCCCTGTTTGAAACCTCAACCTGTCCATTTGACTGTGGATGGTAAGCAGTGGCAACTTTGTGAGTAACTCCGTATTTGGATAGGAGTGCATCGAAGTATCTGTGTTGCAGAAATGAGAGCCACCATCATTGATAATTGCCCGAGGTGTTCCAAACCGAGTGAAAATGTTCTTTTTCAGGAATTTGATCACCACTTTTGAATCATTGGATGGCAGTGCAATTGCTTCGACCCATTTGGAGACGTAGTCTACAGCAACCAGGATGTACAGATTTCTGAATGATGGAACAAAGGGTCCCATGAAATCAATACCCCATACATCGAATATTTCCACTTCTAGAATGTTTTGCAATGTCCTTCGTTTCTCCTGGAAATATTTCCCATTCTCTGGCACCTGTCACATTGAAAAGCAAAAAGATAAGCATCTTTAAAAAGTGTGGGCCAGAACAAACCTGATTGTAGGACTTTGGCTGCAGTTTTGTTTCCGCTGAAGTGTCCGCCATATGGTGATGAATGACAGTGTTGCAAAACACTGTTGATTTCCTCATGTGGAACACATCGTCTCATAGTTGATCAGCACACCGTTTGAACAGGTACGGTTCATCCCAGACATAGTGTTTGACTTCTTTGAAGAACTTCTTCCGTTGCTGAGTTGTCCATTCCAACGGCCATTTTCCTGACACAATGTAGTTGACATAGTCAGCATACCAAGGGACTTCCTGTTGTTTCATGGCAAAAAAGCTGTTCATCTGGAAAAGTTTCTTTGATTGACAATTCTTTGCCAGCTGTTTCTCCATTCTCGAGCCTCGATAGATGATCTGCCACCTGATTCTCTGTCCCTTTCCTGTCTCGAATCTCCACGTCGAATTCTTGCAAAAGAAGTATCCAACGAATCAATCTGGGTTTGGCATCTTTCTTGTGATCAGATATTTGATTGCTGAATGATCTGTGTAGACCACCACTTTGGGACCCAACAAATAAGAGCAAATTTGTCAAAAGCGTACACAACTGCGAGCAACTTCTTTTCGGTGGTTGTGTAGTTGAGTTGAGCTTCATTCAAAGTTCTGCTGGAGTAGTAAATGGTGTGGAAAATCTTTGCTTTGCGTTGTCCCAAAACTGCACCTACAGCAAAATCACTAGCATCGCACATCACTTCAAATGGAAGGGTCCAGTCTGGTGCTACTATGATGGGAGCAGAGACCAGCTTCTGCTTTAAGATTTCAAAGGCTTCCTGGCATTCTTTGGTGAAGTTGAAGGGCACATCCTTTTCCAAAAGATTGCATAGAGGTTTAGCAATCTTGGAAAAGTCTTTGATAAATCTCCTGTAAAAACCTGCATGTCCAAGAAAACTTCGAATACCTTTTACTGATGTTGGTGGAGGTAGTTTTTCAATTGTCTCTATCTTTGCTTTGTCTACCTCAATCCCCTTTTGTGAGATCCGGTGTCCAAGAACAATGCCTCTGCACCATAAAGTGGCATTTCTCCCAGTTGAGTACCAGGTTTGTATCTTCGCACCTTTGTAACACTTGTTCCAAATTTTTCAAACAATGGTCAAAAGAATCTCCAAACACATAAAAGTCATCCATAAAAACCTCCATACTCTGCTCCAGCATGTATGAGAATATGGCCATCATGCAACGCTGAAAAAGTGGCGGGGGCATTACATAATCCAAATGGCATCTTGCGGAAAGAAAAAGTACCATAGGGACATGTAAATGTGGTTTTCTCCTGGTCTTCTGGTGCGATGGCAATTTGATTGTACCCTGAATATCCGTCAAGAAAGCAATAGAATTCATGTCCCGCCAATCTGTCTAACATCTGGTCAATGAATGGTAGCGGAAAATGGTCATTTCTCGTGGCTTTGTTCAGTTTCCTGTAGTCCATGCATACTCTCCATCCAGTCACTGTTCTTGTTGGAATTAGCTCATTCTTTTCATTGGTAATCACAGTAATTCCTTCTTTCTTTGGTACACACTGCATAGGACTCACCCAACTGCTGTCTGAGATTGGGGTAAATGATGCCAGCATCTAACCATTTGATGATTTCTTTCTTCACGACTTCCTTCATGATTGGATTGAGTCTCCGTTGATGCTCCACTGTGGGTTTGTACTCATCATTCATTAAGATTTTGTGCATGCAAAATGATGGACTAATGCCTCGAATGTCTGCTATAGTCCAGCCAATGGCTTTCTTGTGCTCTCGTAACACTCTCAGCAACTTTTCTTCCTGCTCCAATGTTAGTGAAGAAGAAATAATAACAGGTAATTCAGAAGAGTTTCCAAGAAATGCATACCTGAGATGGCTCGGGAAGTAACTTCAGCTCCAACTGTGGTGGTTCTTCAATCGAAGGCTTGATTCGATCTTTCTTTGGCAGTTCCAAACTTTCAACTGGTGGTGTTGCTTTGAATCGGAATGGTTTGTCAAGGTAGTTGATACATTCCAGGATTTCAGCATCTAGCTCACTGTCAGTCATGTTGGTGATGCAAGCTTCAAGTGTATCTGTGGGATTTGGCTCAGTATTTTGAACGATACTTTCACAAACATCAACTCTGAAGCATTCTTCTTCCTTTTCATCACTCGGGAATTTCATGGCTTTGAAAACATTAAAGGTCACTTCTTGGTCCTGTACTTTCATGGTCAGTTCTCCTTTTTGCACATCAATCACAGTTTTACCTGTAGCCAAGAATGGTCTCCCAAGAATGATAGGTATTTCTTTGTCTTCTTCCATGTCAAGGATGATGAAATCTGCTGGGAGAATTAGTTTGTCTACTTTCACCAACACATCTTCAACAACACCTCTTGGAAATGCAAGTGTTCGGTCAGCAAGTTGCAATGAAACTGAGGTAGGCATTGCTTCTCCAATCTGCAGTTTCCTGTAAATAGAAAAAGGCATCAAGTTAACACTAGCACCTAAATCACATAAAGCCTTACCGATATAATGTTCTCCAATGGTGCATGGAACTGTGAAACTGCCAGGATCTTTCAACTTCGGGGGAAGTTTCCTCTGAATAATGGCGCTGCATTCTTCCGTTAATGCTACTGTTTCGTAGTCTCCCAATCTTCTTTCGTTAAATGAAAGAATATCTTTCATGAATTTGACATAACTGGGCATTTCTTCCAAGGCTTCTGCAAATGGATGTTGATGTGCAGCTTTTTGAAAACCTCCAGGAATCGAGCAAACTGCTTGTCCAGTTTATTTTCTGAAGACGCTGAGGAAAAGGTGGAGGTGGAGTGATCTGTTCTTTTTCCTTTGCTTCTTTTTCCTTTGCTTCTTTTTCTTCTCCATCTGTTTTCTGCACTTTCTTGCTCTCTTTGGTTCTTCTTCTGGGACATTGATTCCAACATCTTTGTTGATTTCAGTACCGCTTTTCAAAGTAATGGCTTGACATTGCTCCTTCCCTCGGTTCCTTGGATTGGGTTCTGTGTTGCTGGGAAGATTTCCTGGTGGTCTGTAACTCTGAGCATTGGCCAGTTGTCCGATTTGATTCTCCAGTGCTTTGATGGAAGCTGATTGGCTCTGAAAGATAGCATAGTACTTTTTTAACTGAGCCAGCACTTCTGCTATTCCTGGTTCATTTGCCTGCTCCTGGCCTTTGTTCTGTTGCTGAAATCCAGGTGGTGGATAGTTCCGCTGTTGGCCTGAATTGTTGCTCCATGAAAAATTAGGATGATTCCTCCACCCTGGGTTGTAGGTGTTGGAATATGGATTGTTCCCCTGTCTGTTGAAATTGTTGACAAAATTCACCGTTTCTTCAAGTTGGTTTGATTCTGGTGCTCCTCCATATGGTGAACTTGTGGATCCAGTGGTAAGAGTCTCCATAAATTTGCATATCTGATCTAGCTTGGTGTTGACTGCTGTATTAGCTCCACTTTCATAAATTCCTGCAATTCTTTGGATCATGCTCCTTTCTGTTGGCCACAAGGAATTGTTGTTGGCCATTTCTTCGATTAGTTCCCAGGCTTGATCTTCTCTTTTGCCATTAAAGCTCCTCCAGCAGCAGCATCTATTGTGGTTCTCATTATTCCAGAAAGTCCATTATAGAATGTTTGGACTTGAAGCCATTTTGGAATCTCATGGTGTGGACATTTCCGGAGTAAATCTTTGTACCTTTCCCAAGCTTCGTAGAGAGTTTCTGAGTCTTGTTGCACAAAGGATGTGATGTCATTCCTCAGCTTTCCGGTTCTGGCTGGTGGAAAGTACTTTGCAAGAAATTTGGTGGCTAAAGTGTTCCATGTGTGATAGAACCTGCTGGTAATGAATGTAGCCAAGCTTTAGCTCTGTCCTTCAAGGAATATGGGAAAAACACGCAGTCTCATTGCTTCTTCAGCTTCTCGGTTGTAATTGAAAGTGCCGCAAACTTCCAGGAAGTTGCTGATGTGTGGGCATTAGGATCTTCAGTTGCATTCCCCCCAAACTGAACTGACTGTGAATCATCTGAATGCATGTTTTGATGTCTCCTGCATTTGCTGGTAGGGAGGGAGGAAGTACAATACAAGAAATGAGTCTGTCAATCACCGGAATGGTTCTGTCTCGAATGGGAATTGGTGGTGCAACCTCCAAAGGTTCAGGTTCCATGTTGACTAAAGCTTCTTGGCCTTCTCGTCTTTCCCTTCTCAATGTCTGATGGTTCTTTCAATTTCTAGGTCAAGGCGGTCGAAGTAAAAGCTTCTGGTTCGTCTCATGAAGTTTCTGAGAACCTGAAACACAAGAAAACAAAAACAATAAGTAAAAAGAAATTAGATACAAGTAAAAGTATCTAACCCCTAACATTAATAATAAAAGATAAATAAGTCCCCGGCAACGGCGCCAAAAACTTGACCGGCGTAAACACACACGTATAACGCAAGCGTACGTATCGTTCAAGTAGTATAAAAAGTATCGATCCCACGAGGACTTAATACCTAAGTTATTAATTTATGAGGTCAAATTTACTAGTATCTAACAGGTTGTTTAATGATTTGAAATGGCGACGATTCTAAATTTAAAGACAAGTAAATAAAATTGTTCGAAAGTAGTGATTTTAAGAAAATTCAATATTAAAAAACTATCTAGGGTTGTGATTTCTTTGCAATATCATTTTAAAGATGAAGTGGTTATCTTATAGTTGGGTAAAATATTGATTTATTAACCTGGAACACTAAATTATGTAAAAGCCTCTTCCGGGTCAATTACAAATACCTAGTATAATCCAATTGAACCATATGTCTATGTCAACCAAATTACCTAGATTCATTAAGATTAAATTCCAATTATGGCTACCCCCGCCCGACAGGTATATTCCTATCTGTAAGGAAATCTATTAAAGGGTTATCTATCCTCAAGGAAGATCGTGGGCTATTGAGTCTGAGCGTCTTAAATAAAATCCCTGTCTAGTTCATTTTAAGTTTACCTAGTCATTTAATTATATGGCCAGTTAATTAAAGAGCATTAAGATTAAGACTCAATAAATAAATCTTTATATTACCCAAATATAATCTAACCCGTATAAACCGGTGATATTGGATTTCATCACAACCCTAGAGAACTAACCTAGTTATGACACATAACTAGGGCTAGGAAAAACTTAAAGTAAAAACCATAAAGTAACAGTGCTGAAAAGTAATTGCAGTAAAAGTAAATACTGAAAGGTAAAAAATAAATGCTAAGGTAAAAGGAATTACTTTTACTACTACTAAATTACATATCTCCATAAAATAATATATAAACTTGTGATAATATTACCAACCGACCAATCTGGCGGTATCCTGATTAAGTCAAATTAAGTCCACCAGCCATTAGGCGGTAATATTTGTCCATAACCAGCCATAAAGGTGGAACCAAAATAAAATTACCAACCGACCAATCTGGCGGTATCCTTGATTAGTCAGGTTTAAACCAGATTAAAATTAAATTACCAACCGACCAATATAGCGGTATCCTTGATTAGTCAGGTTTTAAATAGTGAATATATTATTTTTAAGGGAGAATAATCTAAATAGCAATAGTAAAAGAATTACCTTTCACCCTAGCTGGGGAAGTTACCTCCTCATGATGAATAGTAAAAACTGTAAAAAGTAAGAAAGTAAATTACTATTATTACAAAACGTAATTAAAATTATTACAAAAGTAAAAACTAAAAATTAAAACGAAACTTAGAGAGAGAAGAACTCCCTATTTGCATCAAAGAAATGGGAGAGAATGGTACAACAAATTCTGAAATCTCGAGCTCAATTTATAGGCGCGGGTAAGCTTCCAGCATCGCGACGCCAAGGGCTTTGGCGTCGCTACGCCAGAATAGGAATCGTGGCATGCTCTCGGCTTGACACGTTGCGAGGCGGCTGAGAGGATAAGGCGACACATGGCGTGGCGGCTAAGAGTTCAATTATTATGCTGACGTGGCGATGACGTGGCGCTGACGTGGCAAGGCGGCTGAGATCAATTGTCGGCACCGTAGGATTGCGACACGTGTCACGCTGTGATTGACTGATGCTGACGTGGCATGTTGACTCGGTTGACCATCTAATGTGGACGATGACGTGGCACGACGCGTGGCATAGTTGACTCGTTGACCGATGACGTGGCGATGACATAGGATGACACCTGGCACACGTGGCAATTGTGAGTGTCGGCACCGTAGGATGATGACACGTGGCACGGCGCACGTTAGCATCTCAGCTGTGATGGTGACACGTGGCACGGCGCATATTAGCAAAGTCAAACTTCTCAAATTCTGATCCGTTGACCCGGCGCACGTTAGCAGACTCCGGTGCAAGTTAGGCGTCGCGACGCTAAAGGCTTGGGCGTCGCGAGCGACGGAAATGACCAAAATGCTCTTTTTGCCAATTTTCATAGTTTTGCTCCAAATCACCTCCAGAATGTCCTGAAACTTTATTCATCTACAAAATAACACAAAAACACATCAAAATATTCACAAGACTCAAGAAACTATACAAAATATTAGGATAAATGAGTGGGAAATAGTGATATAAATACCACTCATCATTCACAGTCTCCGGGAGTCAAGAAACAATACTATGCATGTTAGATGCGTATAGTATGATGACGCGATTGAGACAATCGTTTAAGAACCAAGAACAAGTAATTGTTCATAAGGTCGCAATGGAATTGTTCCATGCGTGATTGGATGAGGGGCAAGCTGTTAGCTCACATGTTCTTCAGATGATCGATTTGATCGATCAACTGAGGCAACATAATCTCATTCTGAATGACATTCTCGGTAGGAGTGTCATTCTTGGTTCACTCACAGCTTCATATTGCCAGTTCGTGATGTATTTCAACATGAACGGGGCTATCTGTACCTACCATGAGTTACATAGGATGTTGCTCACGGCGGAGGAAAACCTTAAGAATGGAGTACCGACTCGCCCTCCAAGACTTACTTCTCTTTCCGCTTCTTCCCAGGCATGGCCAAAGAGAAAGAAGAAGAAAGGGAAGAAGAAGAAGGGTTTCGGTCCTCAACCACATGCAAAGATAGCTAAGCCCAAAAGGGCTTCTGAAGACAAGTGCCATCACTGCAGCAAAGTCGGGCACTGGAAAAGGAATCGCCCAGCTAAGGAGGGAGAGAGCATCTACATCAGATACATTATTTTTCCAGTTATTGATATATCTTTGGCTTGTGAAGCCGTTAAATCCAACTGGATTTTAGATTCTGCTTGTCCCATTCACATTTGCAATTTATTGCAAGTGCTGAAGGAAAGTAGAAGACTGAAGCCTGGAGAGATGCATTTGCGATTCGGGAGTGGAGACTCTCTAGATGCAGTTGTTGTGGGAGTATACGAGATCTCATTGCCGAATGGGACACTTTTGTTAAATGACTGCCATTTTGTGCCTGGATGTGTAGCTAATATTATATCATTTTTTGTATTAGATACAGAGGGCTTTTGTATTAATATTAAGAATTGTTCTTTATATTTATATGACAAAATTAATATTCAGATCCTTTGTTGTCCAAACCAGCAAGGTCATTATACATTGCAAACTTCAAAAGATATTTTAAATACTGGAGTTAATAAACGTAGTTTACCTGTAATTAATAATACAAAACTTTGGCATATGCGGCTGGGTCATATAGGCGTTAAACGTCTTACCCAATTGGTTAGGAATGGTTTGATACCAGATCTTACCATTGAATCCTATCCAACTTGTGAATCCTATAATCAGGGTAAGATGACCAAAGCCCCATTTTCTGGTGTTGGACATCGCGCCGCTAACTTACTGGAACTCGTTCATTCTGATGTATGTGGTCCACTAAGTCAGACTACTCACAGTGGTTATTCGTACTTCCTTACCTTTACCGATGATTTTTCACGGTATGGTTATGTGTATTTGATGCGACATAAATCGAAAACCTTTGAAAAGTTCAAAGAATTCTGAAATGAAGTAGAAAAACAAACTGGACGATATATTAAATTCCTTCGATCTGATCGAGGCGGTGAATATATGAGTGGTGAGTTCATGGATTATATGAAGGAGAATGGGATTCTCGCTCAATATATTCCTCCAGGTACTCCACAACACAATGGAGTGTCTAAGAGGAGAAATCAGACTTTATTGGATATGGTCCGATCGATGTTGAGTTTCACAGATTTGCCCTATTATTTATGGGGCTACTCTCTTTTAACAGCTACACATCTTTTGAATAAGATTTCTTCAAAAGCTGTTCCTACGACACCGTATGAGATATGGTTCGGTAGGAGACCAAATCTTAGCTACATTAAGGTTTGGGGTTGTCCTGCCTATGTCAGGGTGGTTTAGCAAGATAAGCTTTCTCCTCGAGGGCAAAAGTTTAGGTTTGTCGGATATCCTTCGAATACGAGGGGATATCTGTTCTATGATATCGAGCATCGAAATGTGTTCGTAGCTCGCTTCACAAAATTTCTAGAAGTAGAATTTTTGTCAGAAGGTGGTAATCATAGACAGGTTGAACTTGATGAAGTCCAACCTGAAAACAACGAACCAACAGAGGAACCTGAAGTTCAAGTAGATGAAGGACCTTCAACACACACACTTCGTAGGTCTGAAAGGGTATCTAGACCTTCTAAACGCTTGTATTTGATACAAGAAAAGAGTCTGGATGTTCTCTTAGTTGAAGAGACTGATCCTTTCACCTATAGAGAATCGATGTTGGACATCGACTCCGTGAAATGGCAAAGTGCCATGAAATCCGAGTTAGACTCAATGCATGAGAATCAAGTTTGGGACTTGGTTCCGCTTCCCGAAGGAATTGTTCTCATTGGTTGTAAATGGGTTTACAAGAGGAAGCGCGGGCCTGACGGTAAGGTTGAAACTTACAAGGCCCGACTGGTAGCAAAAGGTTACACGCAGCGACCTGGCGTCGACTACGATGAAACTTTTCACTAGTAGCAATGCTTAAGTCTATTTGGATTTTGCTTTCTATAGTTGCGTATCATGACTACGAGATTTGGCAAATGGATGTCAAAACGGCTTTTCTAAATGGATTTCTTGATGAAGAAATCTATATGGAACAGCCGAAAGGTTTTGCATCCAGCGAAAACTCGGGTATGGTGTGTAAGCTTAAGAAGTCCATTTATGGACTTAAACAAGCTTCACGAAGTTGGAATCTTCAATTCGAAGAGATTATTAGATCGTCTGGTTTTCTCAAGAATCAGAAGAATCCTGTGTGTATCAGAAGGCCAGTGGGAGCATGGTCGTATTTTTAGTCCTATATGTTGATGACATCCTAATTATTGGGAATGATTTAGGTATGTTACAAAGCGTCAAAGTGTATCTCTGTAAGAATTTCTCCATGAAGGACCTAGGAGAAGCTTCATATGTTTTAGGGATAAAACTCTAGAGAGATAGACAAAGGAGGCTGATTGGGTTATCCCAATCAACTTACATAGATAAAATCTTGGAACGATCTAATTTTGGTAACTGTAAGACAGCAAACAACCGTTCAGACATGAGATTCATCTTTCTAAGAAGATGAGTCCACAAACAGAAGATGAGAAGGTTAGAATGTCTAACCAACCTTATGTTTTGTGTTTGGGTAGCATAATGTATACCATGTTGTGTACGAGACCTGATATCAGTTTCGGTATTAGCGTAACAAGTAGATATCAGTCCAATCCAGGTAATGACCATTGGATGGCCATTAAACATATCCTCAAGTATCTTAAAGGTACTAAGGATAAGTTAATAATTTATGGAGGAAACGAACTGCAAGTTAACGAGTATATGGATTCCGATTTCCAATCGGATCCCGATGATAGAAAGTCTACATCTGGATTCGTATTTACCCTTAACAGATGTGCAATTTGTTGGAAGAGTTCAAAACATGGATCGACAGCAGATTCCACCACTGAGGCGGAATATATTGCAGCTTCTGAAGCTGCAAAAAAGGCTGTGTGGATAAAGAACTTTGTCACAGAATTGGGAGTTGTCCCAAGTATCGAGAATGCGATTCCATTATACTGTGATAATACTAGAGCCATTGCGCAAGCAAAGGAACCGAGGACGCATCAGAAGTCGAAACATGTGGATCGCAAGTACCACATCATTCGAGAGATTATATCACGAGGGTATATTGTCGTGTGCAAGGTACCGAGTGAAGATAATGTAGCAGACCCGCTGATGAAGGCCATACCTCTGAAGCTGTTTGATAAACACGTGGAGTCGATGGGTATTAGATACAATCGTTATTGGCACTAGAGCAAGTAAGAGTTTTTGTTGGGGTTGGTGCTCACAGCGCCAATTCCCGGTTATATTTCTTTATGAATACTTCTGTAAAACATTATTATTTTGAATAATATATGCAGTTTCTATAATATAATGTATCTTTTAATATGGTAAAGACGTAATGACCTTAGAATGACTAGTCATGGTATAGTTGCAAGAGCGTCGCAACTGACATTGAGTTGTATCATGACGTTGTCATTCTCAGACAGTTCCTGGTCAAGGTTTACACTACTTGGTCAGAATAGTAAACACATTGAGACCGGTACATGTCGTATACTGGAATATATGATTCCAATGGTTTCTCAATGAACTATAAGTCTTGGAGACTAGTATAGACGTGTAGGTGTTTATAGCGGATAAACACTGAACGACTCACCGAAGATTCTTAATGGATGGTACACCAACGTCAATAAGAATCTTGCGGGTTGAGTAGCACTTGTGATTCATAGACTTGAGATGCCACTGTGGGCACATGAGACATCTTCTACACTTAGATGGCAGTCACGTCACCGATCTATTAAGATCAGACCTCGTCTGTTCGTTGGGTGTAGATAGATCCTCAGGGTGTCATGTGCGTATCAAGATAGGATCTGCCAGTTCTGTGTATCAGAGCATAGGTAGTCCATATGATTAGCAATCAGATAAAACCATGGGCCCGTGGTACAGTTTAGAAGCTAGTTCTAAACATTTTTTTAGATTGCTAATAGAATAGTCGACTGGACAATCCCTATAGAGATTTGACGTTTACATCTATATCTCTGGGATATATCCGGATACCTGTGACAGAGGAATTATACATTTTCCATGACCTCGACCTGTATGATTCAGCGAGTTTATCCGTGATCGTCATAATTTACGGGTGGATAAATTATGGACACGAAATTGGATTTCGTGACAGATATGCCTGAATCTAGAGAGTATCAATATTGAAATATACTCGTAGAGCATTAGAGCAATATTTATAAATAATATTGATTATTTATAAAGTCGTTTAAAGGTTAAACGCAAAATACATGTTTAAGGACCCGATAATCATTTCCTTAATTTTGTGTATTTACATTTAATACTTGATTAATTTAAATACACATTAATTAATTGTCAAATTGAGATATTTGACTAATATCATATATGAATTTATGTATTTAATATTTAATGTAAATATAAAACATATATTTAATATATTTGTATTTAATTAATTAATTAATTATTTAATTGTTAAATGATTAAATTAATTAAAATATAACTATCTTAAGGTTTAGATATTTGTTTTAATGACTTGGTTGCCATTGTTGACTTGTTGAAAATTATCATTAAAGTGTAATGATCATTTTATCAACTTGGCTTAATGAAATTCAAATGAAATTGAAATTAATATGACTTGTTTTGCTTACGCCAATTCGGCCAAGGCCAATTAGTAACAATATATATTGTTTTGTTTCATTTAGGGTTTAATAACCTAAATCACTTTATCAAATACTCCATTGAAGAAAGAAAAGAAGTTAGAGAGAAAGAATAAGAAAAATCAAAGAAAGCTTCGAATTTAGTTAGTATTTCCAACCTTCCATTAGAGAGTAAATTGTTCCTCTTGTTGTGGACTTCACTTGGTGATGTTCTTGAGTTTTTCTATTCTTTATTCTTTGTATTTTTCATGCATGAAAGTTTGATGAAGGTGTTTTGCATGTATGATGTTGGAAGATTGTTACTAGTGTAATAATAAGCATTCTTTTATACTTCTTAGAACCTTGTTGCTAATCTAGAGTTGTTGACCCACTCTTAAATGACCTAGATTTGATCTATAGTTATTTCATTGTGTTGAGACTTGAATTGGATGGAAGAAACATGATTGAAGTAATTGATTTAACAAATTTGGTCTAATTTGTCCAATTTGAAGAAATTGAAAAATTAGGGTATAAGACCACTTCCAAATTTTGGGCTTTTCATTTATGTTGTGTATTTGGATGTGTATATGATACATATGAAATCTTATGTTGATTGGATTTCATCTTGATGTGTTTTGAACATGGAAAGTGCAAAATGCACATTATGCTCCCTAATGAGGCTCTCGGCCAAGGCTAATAATTTTTGGGTTTTTGGTTGCAATTTGTGTTTTGACATTTGTGACATGTTAAATTCATATTAGTAATGATTTAGAATCATCCAAAATTGATTTGAACAATTCGGACTAAATTGAACAAAATACAAAGTGTAAGGGCTATTCGGTAAATTCACATAAATTTGATTTATTGAATTTTATTTCATAATTTTATTATTGGATAATAAAATAAATAAGTTTATTTTATTAATCCGAGAAAAAGTTTTGAAATTGGAAAATTTGATTTTCCACAGTTTCCGATGAGATTGTAAAACTCTAATAAGAGTTTGGGCCGAATTAGAATTCAAAACAAATAACAAAAAAAAACATTTACTATTCACATTAATATTCATGTTAATATTCACATTACTATTCATGTTCGATGGACACTAGCAACTCATGCATCCATATGATACGCCAACAAATGGATCTCCGCTAGTAGCCTATGAGATCGGCTACCCCACTTCAGGGCAGATCATATCATCATGATAGTCTCTCCGCTTTGTGAACGCCCAGATTATTCACAAAACTATGACTATGAACTTTTAAGAGTAATGATTCTCATAAGGCGTAGCCATCATCTTATTACTCCAAGGGCTTTATTACAGTGTTTGATGATTCATATAAGTTATGTAAGACACGTATAATAAAGATTGTCATTTATTAATTAATGAAAATAGTACAAATACATGTACATATAGCTCATCCACAAGTTGGGTATAGGGCATATCTCTAACAATCTCCCACTTGCACTATAGCCAACTAGTATGAATCTGGACAACATACTCTTTGGTGTACCTATCATGCTTTTGTTGAGTCAGCCATTTAGTCAGAGAATCTGCAAGATTATCTTCTGTGGGTATTTTCTCTATAACAACTTCTTTTCTCTCAACAATTTCCCCGATGAGATGAAATCGCTTGAGTACATGCTTGGATTTCTGGGGGGACCTTGGTTCCTATGATTGAGCAATGACGCTCGTGTTGTCACAGTACATCGTGACGCCATTCTTTATCGCGGGAAGCACTTCCAGCTCGGTGATGAACTTCTTTATCCAGACTGCTTCTTTAGCTGCCTCAGATGCTGCAATATACTCGGCTTCAGTGGTGGAGTCCTCTGTAGTTGACTGCTTTGTGCTTTTCCAACTGACAGCTCCGCCATTCAAAGTAAACAGATATACTTTACAATGTGAGGCAAATTTTAGACTTAAATTATTATTGAGAATTTTACCAAGTTTAAGTGAATAACTGTCAAATGGATTCCTCCATTGAAAATTCCCCAGAGGGAGGGTGTAGCGAACTCTCTTAAATAACCCTTACCTCTTAAGTTCTTATTGCCTTGGTGACAGGAATAAACAATAGATCCTCCAAATTAGTCCAACAATTTAAATATGCTTTAAGGTAAGCTTTAAGTAAATGATTATCTAGATGTCTTCATACCTTTTCCTTTTGGCTATAAAAAGGTAGTGATTGAAGGAATACACTAAATCATTATCTAACTCTAGTAATACCTTGTAAGTGTCCTAGACATGCCACTGGATCTCTAAGCATGATTCGTGTGTGAATAAAATCAAAAATAAGTTGCGGAGGACTTACATTGATCGGTTGAGTTCAAAACTTTTCATGGATGTTGAAGCTTCCAAGCTCATGTGTGAGTATCTCTATCACCTTCACTTGACTCCTTTATGTGCTAGCAAGAAATAAATGGAACAAATTTTATCTCCCAAGGAGAAGCAATTCGCCCAAGAGAGAGAGGGAAGCAATCAGCCCTTTTGAGCCAAGGCAATTCGGCCATGTTCAAAATAAGAAATAAGCCAATTCGGCAAGCTTCAAAAGAAGCCAAATGCTTCTCGCCAAAATCAAAAGAAGACAGTCAGTTTTCATTTCTTTCTTTCGGCCATATACTTCAAAAGCATAGAGCATTTGTTTTTGTTTATTTCTCAAAGAAAAACAACACGTTGCTATCGGCCAGTCAAAAGAAAATCAATGGCCATTCTGCCAAAATTGAAAAAGAGAATAATAATGAATTAATTAAAATTTATTAATTGTAAAGGTTTTGTTGGTAGGTGTGATGGGTAAGTAAATCCAATTTAAATTGTCCCAACAACTTCCATCAACAAATGACTAGTTGATGTAAGTAAGTGGGTCCCACCACATTGAATTCAAAATTCAAATTACAAATTACTTACTCAACATACTTTTGGGTCCGGGTTCGTTTAATCCGATTAAATGAATTTTCCGTCGCGACATAATTAAATCCAATTTAATTAAATAATAATGCCTAGCAAAATTGTTACGAAAGCCGCTTACGAATTAATTCTAAATTAATTCGTTCGCACGAATTAAAATCCAATTTTAACTCCGCTATGAAATCCGATTTCAATTAATATATCTAATATATTATTTTTGCCCAATTAAATAATTTAAATAGTAAAATCTAATATAACTTTTAAATTTATTTTACCAATTAATTCCAAATTAATCACGTTCTCTCCTTTCGACGAATTTAATCCCAGATAAATTCTCGACGCAATTAATCTCAGATTAATTCTTTCTCTGATAATTAATCCAAGATTAATTCTTAATTCTTTCTCTGATAATTAATCCCAGATTAATTCTTGCCGTAATTAATCCCATATTAATTTCCTATCTCTTAATTAATCACAGATTAATATTGTTCGAGTCAAATATCATTGGTGAATCTTTGGGATGCGACTCAAGAGATCCCTGGATATGTTGGCAGTAAATATGGTCATCGGACTATCCGAATACGTGCGTAGCGGTACCACGTACTTATCGATTTACAAGACATGGTTTGCTTCTAGTAAAGCATCGTGCCTACCCAATTCTCCAGAAATATTCTTCTACGGAATATAAGATCTTTTTCAGGCTTAGTATACGTAGTATTGCGCATTACGATCCTATATCGGATGTCACATGCTAGGCCTGGGGTTGGAGTTGTGTCTGCCCGGTACGAAGCATATATCAGATTACTAACAACTAGCCTCTTTATGATCGGAAAGTCATGACCTAATCATACTTCCCTGATGGCTATAGCACTTAGAGTACCAGTTCTGTATCTCTGCGTGATCATCATCACAATATGACTGAAGTGATATTTCCATCTTGACATCACACCCAATACACTACGATTCTCAATATACACAGAAGAGGCGTACACATAACATGTTAAAGCCCTAGACGACCAAAACCAAAGTATATTGATTGTTGCAAGTATTAACGATGCAAGTCTCAGGTTAAGACCAAATACACACACCATGATACGGATTCCCATAGCGAAGCTGTTTCCGTACCATTGGTAAACAGAACCTCATATTACACTTGCATGAGTATCCAATACCCAAATATATGAGAACTATGTCGTTGTGCTTCCATAACACGCACAAGTGTAATACTAGCCTATTCCGCATTATCGATGTCCAGTCTCGATAATACTATGACTAGGGATATTTACTGATTAAACCTTACGTGGATTAATAGTGTCTCATATTTTATTAATTCGGTACTAATCATATGGACTTTTATCATTTATATATCCGAGTAATCCAATTATAAATGATAAAAGAGCAATTTCCTTTGTCACATAGTTAATTTGTACAACAACACCATGTTTTGTACAAATAGTGATGCTATTGGTCATAACTGTCCAACAATCTCTCACTTGGCCTATAGCCAATCACTCAAGTGTATAACACATGAACTATGTACGGGTTGCTCAAACTTCTGATGAGAAACAAATTTCGTCAGCGGATTTGCAAGGTTATCATCTGATGCGATTTATTTGATCATCACATCGCTACGATGTATGATCTTACGAATCAGATGAAATAGTCGAAGTACATACTTGGATCATTGATGAGACCGTGGTTCTTAGCCTGTGTTGTAGCCCGGCGCAGCTGGTAACAGAACTACTCATAATCCAATTAGGAACTTACAGATCCAAAATGCTTCTTTTGCTGCCTTTGCTGCAGTAATGTTCCACTCTTGTTGTTTATTCGGCAACAATATCTTGCTTGGAAGATTTCCAGCTCACTGTTCAGTTATTCAAACTATATATGTACTTTTATTATGACTTACAGTAGTTTTTATCGGTTTGGAAACTTGCAGCGATGAACCTAGTTACCTCAAGTTCTCTTTTCCCCATATTTTAAGAACGCGTCCTTAGTTCATCCAAGATACTCAAGGATGTTCTTAACTTCAATCCAGTGACCCTCACCTGGATTGGCCTGATTGCGTTATATATGCTCAAAGCATATGAGACATCAAATCAAGTACATATCAAAACGTACGAACATTGAGAGAGTGTCAGCAGCTTTTTAGATCTATCACAATAGATCTTTATTCCTAGAATAAAGCCTGCTTCTCCCAGGTATTCCATGGAGAATTTTAATGAAAGCCAAGCTTTCACCGATTTTAGTATAGGAATATTATTTCCGAGAAGCAATACATCATCAATGTATAGGACAACCATAGTCAGTGCGCTCCCAAAACCTTCTTATATACATAAGAATCATCTTCGCTTTGAATTAAATCATATACCATTATGATTACATCAAAACGCTGGTTCCAAGAACGCTATGCTTGCTTTAATCCATAAATGGATCGATTTATCTTGCAAACATTGTTTGCAAATTTTGGCCCAAAAAACCGTCAGGATGTTGCATAAAAATATCCTCCAAAAGGTTTCCGTTAAGGAAAGTGGATTTGGCGTCCAGCTGTCATATTTCATAAATGAAATATAGAGTTCTTATAAACATTATCCGAATGGATTTAATCATGGCAACAGGTGAAAAAGTTTCATCGTAGTCGACACTATATCGTTGACGATACCCTTTCTATACAAGCCTAGCTATGTACATTTGTATATTGTCATACATGTACGTGTTCCTTGAAGACTTATATAGTACCAATAGACACAATGCCTTCTGGTACATCAACCAATGTCCAAACTTAGTTGGTATACATGGAATCCATTTCGGACTTCATGGCACTTTACCATAAAAGGAGTCAATACCTTGTATCACTTCCTCATACGTAGCCGGTTAATTATCCTCAATAAGATTAACATCTACATGAGGTGAGATCAGAAACCCATACCTCCCAGGTTATTTTATGACTCTCTCCGACCTATGGGGTTCTTGTGTATTCGAAGATTGTGGTAGAGTTTCATCCCTGATAAACTGTTTGTGTTCCGTAAAGGAGTCGGTGCCTGGAACAGTATTACTCCGATTTTCATCGAGTTTTACTTTCCTCCCACTTACCACTGCATATAGGAATTCCTCATAGGAAAATCACATGGAGAGCAACAATTACATTGTTCTATTGTGAGTTGTATAAGTACTATACTTTGGTTTCCTTAGGATAACCTACAAATAGGCACTTATCCGATTTGGGTTCTAATTTGGTATCATCCAAACATATGCCCAACATTCCCAAATCTTCAGGAATGAGAAACTCAGTTTCTTTCCTATTAATATCTAATATGAAGTCTGTTTAACAGATTTTCATGAAACCTTATTCAAAATAAGTACTGCACTGTTTAATGCGTATCCTCATAAGGAAATTGATAGCTCAGAGCGACTCATATTTAACCTTACGATATCCAAGAAAGTTTGGTTTCTCCGTTCGGACACACCGTCAAATTGAGGTGTCCCGAGAGGAGTCTACTGTGAAATAATACCATACTCTTTCAAGTAATCTTGAAACTTATATGTCTAAGTATTTTACACTATGGTCCAACTGTAATGTTTTTAATACATTTACTAATATGTTTTCTACTTCGTGTCGAAACTCTTTGAATTTATCAAAAGTTTCTGACTTCTGTTTCATAAGATACACATAACCGTAACGCGATGCTACATCCGTAAAGGTTACGAAGTATTCATATCCACCTCTAGCCTGGCCAGATATGGGCCCACTTACGTCACTATGAACGAGGGCTAACAGATCGGTGGCACTTGCACTTTTACCAAGTAAAAGGTGTTTTAGGCACTTTGCCTAATAAACTAGATTCGTAGACATCATTTGAATTAGAATCAAATCCGTCCAAGTATCCACTCTTCGAAAGTGTGGATATACGAGTCTTGTTAATGTGTCCCAGACAACAATGCCACTTATAAGTCTCATTTTATTTACTCAGTTTGGGCCTTTTGTTTGTCATCTTATATGTTTGATATTCATTTATATTCAAAATATAAATGATGTTATTCACATCTAATGTGTATATCTCAATATCATATTTATAAACAAAACATCTTGTGTTCTGGAATACAAAGGTATACCCGCAACGGGTTAAACTAGATACAAAGATAATGTTTCTAGTCAAACTAGGTACATTATAACAGTTTCCTAATTTAAGTACATACCCAAATGGCAGTTCTAAAACTTAGGTTCCTATGGTCAAAACAACAACTCATGTCCTGTTTCTGACACGCAGGTCGATCTCATCTTAAGCGAATATCCTGCTAATCAGCAGATCCTGCACATCAATACATATAATCATGTACCACATCTAGTATCAAAAATCCAATTTTAAAACCAGTAGTGAACATTTTTATAACAAATATTCTTGAAGCTGGAACCTTGTCCCGCCTTCACTTCCTTCATGTCTGCCTTGTCCATACGGCAGTCACACTTCTAGTTACCCCGTTTACCACAGTATAGGCAGACAACTTGAGATATGTCCTTTTAAGAAGCTCTGGCTTTGCATAACGGATTGAGCACTAAAGTTATCATCACAATGAGTCTTCCTAAGCTCATGCTCTACTATTCGCTCAACTCCGGGCTCATGCTCGAGAGGTTTCTCTATCAAATAGAATAACTTCTCAGCTCTCAAGACTATCTTGAAGTTCTATTCCCAATCTGAAAATTAAAGCCGTTTAAAGATATTTTCCCCAGGATTATGTCATTTGACGCTAATCTTTCAGTCATCTTAATTGCTATAGTCCAACTATCCAATCAACGATTTCGGGTACAATTAAATATAATGATTACTATAGTCTAACTATATAATCAACTACAATTGATTGGTTACATTCAAATGTATTGATTACTATAATCCAATTATATAACCAACTACAAATGAAGTAGTTTGAATACAGTCTAACTGTTAAATTAAAACAACAACTTAATATTAGTCCAACTAATATATATATAAATAATTAATGACGAAAAATGAAATGAGCGCGTATTGGCAAGTATCTAAACGAAATTGCAAATTTAATACTTGCCTCCCACTATTTTTCGGCGAGCCTCTAACCCTCTATGGAGTACTCGTGAAACCTAGTTTCCTAGTGGGCTAGGATCCCGTTAAATAACACACAACCTTGACTTTGGCCAACAAGTTGTATGAAACTTAACTAGGTAGATCTCTAAGATCAATTGGATCCCATCCAATTCCTAGATCCAGTAGGTGGACCTCCAAGTCCGAAACATATTTCCAATATATTTCCTAACTTTTTTCCTCTGAATCAACTAAGCCTTGGATTTGGCTCAACAAGCTTAATGAAACCAGTTAAGAATGACCCATTGACAGTGGGAAAGCTTCGTAATCGAGGTTGATGAACAAGAAGTGACCTTGACTTTGGCCAACAAATCACAACTTTCCCAAGACGTACGATATGGAATAAAGCTTTCGTGATTCAAACACATCTGTAATGGACAAAGGTCTTGACTTTGGCCAACAAACCAATGCCAATCTTGGATCTTGAGAGAGAATCACTCAATGGAAGGAAAAATGCTTAATATAAAATGAGGGTTTTTAACGCGATTTGGCAACCAATTTATTATCTTTAATTAGGTCTCATCATACACCCTTAAGCATGCATTCTAAAAGCATAATAAGGCGCGAAATAAATTAATAATGATATGCGGATGGATATACGATACAAATTATTCCTAGAACAAATCTCTCTCTTTCCTCTCTCCCGCTAGCATTATTCTTACTTCTACCCAATTACATAATACTTCTAAAGAAACCTCATTTACATTGAGGGGAATTGGTGAGATGAGAAATACAATGAGATAAGGAGATAATAGGCTGGACACACAGGTCCAATTTAATAAATTCTAAATTTATTACAATAATTTCCAAAATTGCCCTCACCCTTCTAATATCCATCTGATATACATTATTCATGCATACATCCAAGTATTCACACAAAGCATGTTATTCAATCAATGTAATCCAATTAATTAATCTTTGATTAATGATCATCCAATGTTCATACAACGATTTGATTTGCGCGAGTCAAACTCGTTGTAGACATTGTATTTTTGCATAAAGCCCAATGATGAGCCTCGTATGTAGGCACTACCCGATAAGTTGCGGAAGTCGAGGGAAACGGACGTCAGAAGGGAAAATTAAAGAAATAAATACATCATCGATTTAATTCATTTGTTTAGCCTCGGGTTCGCCCGATTAATCTCTGTTTTAAAATTTTAGCCTCGGCCCAAAACCCTCGCATCACACAAAGCCCATTTCGCCTAAAGCCCAATCCAAAAATAATTAAATCACATTTAACACATGCCACAAATTAAATTAAATCGAATCAAATCCAAATAAATACCCTTCCTAATTTAAATAAATCTCATTCCTAAACTAAATCAAATCCCTTCCTAATTTAAATAAATCACCTACCAAATTAAAGAAATTCCCCCACCAAAAATACAAATATTCTTTCCCTAAGTTAAACACACCTATAATTGATTGATTTGTTCCCTTTTTAAGTCATGTACAAACAAGAAAACCCTAGGATGCAACTATAAAAAGAGACCTAAACCAACCCTAATTTGGCCTTCTCTTCAGTTCCGAATCCTCTCTCTCACGCCCTATCTCCCTCTCTGTAATAAAAAAATCACAAAACAAGTAAACCCTGCTCAGCCTCCCTTTTGGCTCTCACAACTCACGGCCTCTCTTCCATCTCTCTATATAAACCTAAAAACAATAAAACCCTAAAGCTTCTCACTCCTGACGGCTCCCTCTTGGCTCACACAAAAAATCACAAACAACTAATCCACAAACACCTCACTCTGCACACTCGGCAAAAATAAAAACCATAAACCCTAGCCTCACGCAGCAGAACACTCTCTCTCGGCAACTCTAAAAAATAAGATAAAAACCCTAAAACACTTCACGTTCTCACCCTCACATCACAATTCCTTCAACAGCCACTGCCCTCACGTCCCTTGCAAATAACACACACACAGCATCAACAAGCAAGTAGCCACCCTAAATAAACCAGCCAACACGCCACAAACCCTAGCAGCCCCTCACCTATCAAACACCCACACGCCTCTCATCTCTCTCAGCAACCTATTCACTCACAAACAAATCAACACATAACCCCTTCCAACAAAGCCGAAGCCACGCCATAACAAATAAACCCTAGCAACCCACTAACGACTCACGCACAGAAGCCTTGAAGGACACCACTCAACCCACTCACGGCCAGCCCTCACTGACGCCATAACAAACAAGCCCCTATCCACGCATGCCATTCACTAAAACACAAACCAACGTCACGACCATAAGACACCCACACGTAGCCACTCAGCCCGTTAGCAGCCTCACAAAACTGCACCACACACTCTGCCAGAATATAACAAACGCACAGCCCTCACAATACAAACGCACAGCCCTCACAAAGAAAAAAACCACACACGTCCCTTATTTTACCAAAAATAATACCCCAAAACAGTCCACAAAATCACAGCAAAACAGTGACCAAAACCGAGCAACAAACTGCACAAAAAACAGTCCCTTATTTCACGTTAAATAACCCAAAACAGTCCCTAAATAGCCACCCGAAGCAGCAGCAAAAAAGCATCCAAAATTAGTGAAGAAACCGAGACAAAACAGCAGCCCAAAATGGCGGAAATATCGAACCAGAAAGTTACGGAACATTAACCCTTCCGGCGACGACGTAACGCACTCTCGGGAAGCGACTTTAAAGGTAAGACCTGATGGCACCCTTTGTTATATTTTTATTTTGTTATCCCGGACACGGCATGCTTGGTTGGACGTGGAATACGTCCAAACGGGCATGCGAAGTCCTATATTAAAATGACCAAACTATTGGTCACATCTCTCTCTTTTATTATTCCGCCAATATTTTATCCCGCATTTATCTTTATTTTTATTTCGCACTTAGTTTATCATTTATCGCTTCCGTTATTTATTGTTATTTCATCACATGCATTATCATATTTCATGAATACATTGGGTTAATGATTACGTTATGTTAAATGGTCGGTGCTATCTCTTGCGGTATATCGGATGGAAACCCAGACGTAAATTCCGTAGCCGAATCCGAATGGACGGTAGTGTGGTCTGTACTTGGGATACAACTCCACGTACCGCTTGACAAACTTTCAAGCACGTGTTTCATTTTGTGATTTAAATCTATGTTTATTGTTCTGCTATTTATTTTCTATGCATTGTTACTTGATGCGCATGGGCTAATTACGTTGGTTTAAAGGTCTCTTCTATTTGGAGAAAGAGAAAAAGAAAAAGCTACTACCTTTACCACAATATTTTGCCGCGCCTTTTAATTCCGTTATTTACTTTCCGCATATTATTTCTTTGTTTATTCATGCATTGTAATCTAGTGCGCATGGGCTAATCACGTCGGTTTAAAGGTCCTATATTTGAGGGAGAAAAAGCCCAAAAGGCTACCTTTACCACAATATTTTGCCGCGCCTTTTTATTATTCCGTCATTTACTTTCCGCATATTATTTCGTTGTTTATTTAGGCATTACTAATCTAGTGCGCATGGTCTAACTACGTTGGATCAAAGGTCCTCCATTTGAGGGAAATGCCTAAAGGCTACCTTTACCACAATGTTTTGCCGAGCCGGACGAAGTATGCTTGATTGAATGTGAAATACGTTCAACCGGGCATACAAGGTCCCATATAGATGTTGGCATTGGTCGCATCACTTTTATTATTATGTTATTTACCTTTCGCTTGTTATTGCTTTATTTATTTACGTATTGATATCTCGTGCGCATGGGCTAATCACGTTGAGCTAAAGGTCCTCCATTTGAGGTAAAAGCCAAATTGCTACCTTTACCACGATGTTTTGCCGCGCCGGGTCGCACCCTTTTTTTCTTCTAATTTTGTTATTCACCTTTTTTGTTTGTTATTTATCGCTTCGTATTCATCCTATTAGTTATCTCTATTCATTCTGCCACATCACTTCACGTTTACTTCCATGCATGCTTGCCTCTTTAGTTATTTCTTTTGCATTACATACTTAATCATCTTACTTTATTATTGACGCTCTTTACTATTGTTATTTATTTATATTTTCGCACTTCTTTGTTTAATATGTTTATGGAATTATGCATTTGTTTTCTTCTTAACTTGGATGTTGATTAAATTATCCTGTATGTGTTTCATAAGACTTGGTTGCACTATTGCAAATCCTTTCATTACAATTGGCATATGTAAGGGACCATTCCGAACCCAACGGTTTGAGGTCATCCCTTGCGAGGGGTGAGGTGCGGCCCTTAATCATTTCCAGTTCCACTAGGTGGCGACTCCTTTATTCTCCGATTTAGTCCCCGCGGGCTACTACGTACTCCGACGGGCCGCGAGCCCAGACAGCGTCGCCCACTTCCTTGGCTGTGTCCACACTCGTTTAAGAATAAATACTCAAAGTAAGTATTCTTGAATTATATCGAACTACAATTTAAATCCAATTTAAATTATATTCAATACTAATTCTTATTTAATTCCAAATTAAATAATTACACTTTCAATAGTGCCTTAAGGACTTGGATTCCAAATCCAATCTTAATGGGTCTCAAAGGCCCAATCAGTATCCAATACTATTTAATTAAAGTCCAATGGACTTTTAATTAATTCTTTTGGCGTGGGCTTTATCCATTATGGATCAAACCCAAGATGCCAAGGCCCTTTTAGGAATCACCCTAATGCCATAAAATCAATTTTGGCCCATTAGGCCCAATTAAATTTATTAAGGCCCAATTGTCATATTTTGGACTTTATGGAAATGGTTTAGGCCCAAATATAATCCAAGACTAAAATTTGGCTCAACCAAGCTCATTAGACCAATTACAACAAATTAAATTAATATCATTCTAAATTACATATTAATCTAATTAAAGTGGCAATTAGTACAATTAATCAATTAATCTAATATTTCCAAATACTAATTAATTCAATTAATCATACTTAACAATTCCAATCATGTCCAACACAAATTGAAGCAAAATCAATCTAATAACGTGCTACAAAGCTCACGGCAAAGGCATACAAAAATCATTCAATTTGATTTCAATCTAATTAAATCAACATTCAATATTTCTATCATGCCAACAACACATCCAATTGTCTAATTTTCAAAAAATTATCATGAGCCATCTAGGGTATACTTTCGGTTAAGGGGTAGGAATCAGGGAACATTAATCTAATCAATTTTACACAATTCCAACAATGCACAAATCCAATTGAACATCATATAAACATATCTCAACCATCAATTTAGGCAAAATCAAGCTCCAAGCCAAAAATCTCAAATTAAAGTCCATAAACCCTAGAAATTTAAATGAAGCTTAGATCTCGCTCTGATACCATTGTAAGTGTCCTAGACATGCCACGAGATCTCTAAGCGTGATTCGTGTGTGAATAAAATAAAAAATAAGTTGGGGAGGACTTACATTGATCGGTTGAGTTCAAAACTTTTCATGGATGTTGAAGCTTCCAAGCTCATTGGTGAGTATCCCTATCACCTTCACTTGACCCCTTTATGTGCTAGCAAGAACAAAATGGAACAAATTTTTATCTCCCAAGGAGAAGCAAATTCGCCCAAGAGAGGGAGGAAGCAATCGGGCCTTTTGAGACAAGGCCATTCGGCCATGTTCAAAATAAGAAAGAAGCCAATTCGGCAAGCTTCAAAAGCCAAATGCTTCTCGCCAAAATCAAAAGAAGACAGTCAGTTTTCATTTCTTTCTTTCGGCCACATACTTCAAAAGCATAGAGCATTTGTTTTTGTTTATATCTCAAAGAAAAACAACACGTTGCTATGGCCAGTCAAGAGAAAATCAATGGCCATTCTGCCAAAATTGAAAAAGAGAATAATAATGAATTAATTAAAATTTATTAATTGTAAAGGTTTTGTTGGTAGGTGTGATGGGTAAGTAAATCCAATTTAAATTGTCCCAACAACTTCCATCAACAAATGACTAGTTGATGTAAGTGAGTGGGTCCTACCACATTGAATTCAAAATTCTAATTACTTACTCAACACACTTTTGGGCCCGGGTTCGTTTAATCCGATTAAATGAATTTTCCGTCGTGACATAATTAAATCTAATTTAATTAAATAATAATGCCTAGCAAAATTATTACGAAAGCCGCTGACGAATTAATTCTAAATTAATTCATTCGCACGAATTAAAATCCAATCTTATCTCCGCTATGAAATATGATTTCAATTAATACATCTAATATATTATTTTAGCCCAATTAAATAAATTAAATAGTAAAATCTAATTTAACTATTAAATTTATTTTACCAATTAATTCCAAATTAATCACGTTCTCTCCTCTCGACGAATTTAATTCCAGATAAATTCTCGACGTAATTAATCCCAGATTAATTATTTCTCTGATAATTAATCCCAGATTAATTCTTAATTCTTTATCTGATAATTAATCCCAGATTAATTCTTGTCGTAATTAATCCTAGATTAATTTCCTCTCTCTTAATTAATCCTAAATTAATATTGTTCGAGTCAAATATCATTGCTGAATCTTTGGGATGCGACCCAAGAGATCCCTGGATATGTTGGCTGTAAATACGGTCATCAGACTATCCGAATACGTGCGTACCCGGTACCACGTACTTACCGATTTACAAGACATGGTTGGCTGCTAGCAAAGCACCGTGCCTACCCAATTCTCCAGAAATATTCTTCTATGTATAAGATCTTTGTCAGGCGTAGTATACGTAGTATTGTACATTATGATCCAGTATCGGATGTCACATGCTAGGCTGGGGCTGGAGTTGTGTCTGCCCCGTACGAAGCATATATCGGATCACTAGCAACTAGTCTCTTTATGTTCAGAAAGTAATGACCTAGTCATACTTCCCCGATGGCTATAGCACATAGAGTACTAGTTTTGTATCCCTGCGTGATCCTCATCTCCATATGACTGAAGTGATGCTTCCATCTTGACATCACACCCAATACACTACGATTCATAATATACCCAGAAGAGGCGTACGCATAACATGTTAAAGCCCCGGACGACCAAAACCAAAGTATATTGACTGTCGCAAGTATTAGCGATGCAAGTCTCAGGTTATGACCAAATACACCTACCCAGATACGAATTCCCATAGACACATAGTCATACTACCAATGGGATTCCGATGGGCCTATCCAGAGCGAAGTTGTTTCCGTACCATCGGTAAACAGAACCTCCTATTACACTTGCATGAGTATCCAATACCCAAATATATAAGAACTATGTCGTTACGCTTCCATAACACGCACAAGTGTAATACTAGCCTATTCCGCATTATCGATGTCCAGTCTCGATAATACTACGACTAGGGATATTTAATGATTAAACCTTACGTGGATTAATAATGTCTCATATCTTATCAATCCGGTACTAATCATATGGACTTTTATCATTTATATATCCGAGTAATCCAATTACAAATGATAAAATAGCAATTTACTTTGTCACATAGTTAATTTGTACAACAACACCATGTTCTGTACAAATAGTGATGTTATGGGTCATAATTGTCCAACATACCTTTGGTTAAATTAACTTTAGTTTGGAAAGTTTTATTAACGCCTTGGTCCCGCCCCACTTGTATCTTTTATAATGTCTTTTATTATAAACAATTGATTTATATTTATTATCCTTAAAGGTAATAAATCTCTTAGTTCATCACGAAATAATTACTTAGCTAATGGATAAGCAATACACTCTTTATTTCCTTAGAAAGTCTCTAGTTGCTTGCACCCTAAAATAATCAGGCTAATTCTAATCATATATAGAATCATCAAGCATATGAGTTTTAATATGTTGGATTTATTTTAGGCATTAAATAACTTTGATTAATATTTAATTATGATATTGCATTTTATTTTATTAAAAAAAATTACTATTCACAATTTTTTACAAATGCGTGAACTTTAAATGCAATTTCACAATTCAAATATTAACCAAATCATGCAAAACTTGTGCCTAAAATTAAGTTCAGGGTGTTAGCTTTGCAACGAACTTTTACACACCCAATTTTGAGTTCAAATGAGATAGAACTAATCAAAACAAAAACGGCGCGCTAATACCACTGTTGAGAAGCGGCCGCGAGTGCGCAGCGGAAAATCAAAAATTACAAAATTATGATGCCACTATCCATTTGCCCAAGACCCATTTGTTTTTATTATTCTACAAGCCTAGGCATGTTACTATATATTCTAAGCATAAAAACTCATAAAACATTCAAATAACATAAACCTAAACATGTTAACTATCATAAGAACTCTAATTAAAATAAAGAAAGAAAAAGACTTACTTTAACCGAAGACTCCTCCAGTCCTCCCTCCAATCTACAAGCTTTTCTCGAACTCAACAAGCTCTTCCACGTTCCAAAGAGCCACCCAAGTGTGTGGCCTCCAAAGGTGCACACACCAAAGCCAAAACTCAACGGCAAGACTACGCCTTGAGTGCACGAGTATTTTGCCCTTGGTGCTAGCCTAGAAAAATACCTCAAAACTTTAACTCGAGGTTCCTCTAGTCAATTAGACTTAAGGATCCTCAAAATCAGTGGCTTACTCTTAAACTTTAGAGTTACTCAATTATATAAACCCATGATATTAAAGGTTTGGTGCAAATATTTGTAAAGAATTCTTTGGGTTTATATAGGTGCTCCAAAGACAACAAAATTAATTAAGAATCTGATGTGGGATAAATGCTAATTTAATCTTAGCCATTGTATCTTAATTTAGTGGTTTAATGAGATTATAAAACCCTAATAAGAGTTTGGGCCGAATTGGAATTCAAAACAAATAACAAATAAATAAAAAATTTACTATTAATGTTTCTATTCACGTTATTTATTTATTTATTTATTTATTCCAATTCCCAAAGTGCCCCTATCTTCATTCACCAATCCCTAAGCCACTATGGAACCTCATAAATGATCTGTTCAATAATTAAACACATTGAACCATTTATGAACAATTCCTACAGCAATCATATATGCTGTTAAATTTGTATTGTGCACTGTTAACCATTGATTTCGACTTTGTTGTGTGTAACCTTTTGGGTTCCCCTCAAGTTGGACATGAAATGATTCGTGATAATTTAATCAAACATAAATTATCCTCCTATCATATGGTCATTCGATTTCAATGACCAAGGTTGACATCTAGCAACATGCCAAGGACCCCATATAAGGCTAGGTTGGTGGTGTACGGTTATAGACAAATCCAAGGAATTGACTATGACGAAACCTTCTCCCCTGCTGCAATGATAAAGTCCATTCGAATTTTACTGGCACTAGCTGCACACTTTGATTATGAGATTTGGCAGATGGATGTCAAAACAGCTTTCCTTAATGGGAACCTCATAGAGGAAGTCTATACAACACAACCTGAGGGGTTTGCATCTAAGGATGATCATAATAAAGTATACACGCTTAAACGATTCATTTATGGACTCAAGCAAGCCTCAAGAAGTTGGAATATATGATTTGAAGAGACAATCAAAGAATTTGACTTCATAAAAAATGTAGACGAGCCTTGTGTTTACAGAAAAATAGTGGGAGTGCTTTTGTATTTCTTGTATTATATGTCGATGACATATTAATCATCGGGAATGATATTCCAATGATGCAAGCCACCAAGAAATGGTTATCTCAGAATTTCTCCATGAAAGATTTGGGAGAAGTAGCCTACATCATCGGCATAGATCTAAGAGGTTGTTAGGACTTTCTCAATCCATGTACATAGATAAAGTTTTGAAAAATTTCAAAATGGAAGATTCCAAAAGAGGTAATTTACATACTTTTCATGAAATCAAATTATCTAAGGAGCAATGTCCACATACTCCTTCAGATAGAGAGCGTATGAGTAGGATCCCTTATACTTCAACAATAGGATCGATCATGTACGCCATGCTATGTACAAGACTTGATGTCTCTTATGCTCTTAGCATAACGAGCAGGTATCAGGCAAATCCTGCTGAGCAACACTGGGCAGCTATCAAAATAATCCTCAAGTATCTGAGAAGAAATAAGGATATGTTTTTAAAATACGGAGATTGTTCTGAGATGAAAGTCATTGGTTACTATGATGCGAGCTTTCAGACCGATAAGGATGACAATAGATCGTAAACAGGATATCTGTTTACTTTGAATGACGGAGCTGTCAGTTGGAAAAGCTCAAAGCAGTCAACTACAGCGGACTCCACCACTGAAGCCGAGTATATTGCAGCATCTGAGGCAGTTAAACAAGCAGTCTGGATAAAGAAGTTCATCACGGAGCTGGAAGTGCTTCCCGTGATAAAGAATGGCGTAACGATGTACTGTTACAACATGGGCGCCATTGCTCAATCAAAGAAACCAAGGTCCCACCAGAAATCTAAGCATGTACTCAGTCGATTTCATCTCATCAGGGAGATTGTTGAGAGAAAAGAAGTTATTGTATGGGTTTTTAGGGGCTAAATCCGGTAACGCAGCGGAAGCGGTGGAAAATCGTATTTTCCGATTTCAAAACTTTTTCTCGGATTAATTAAATAAACATATTTATTTAATATTCCAATAATCAAATTATGAAATAAAATTCAATAAATCATATTTAAGTGAATTTACCAAATTACCCTTACTTGGTATTTTTTTCTATTTTAGTCCGCAATTGATCAAATCAATTTTGAATGATTCTAAATCATTTCCAAGATGAACTTAGCATGTTCAAAACATCAAAAAACCAAAAGCAACAAAATCCCCAAATTTTATCCATTTGGCCGAGAGCCTCACAAGGGTGCCATTTGGTGCATTTTGTCATTTCATGCTTCAAAACACATCAAGATGAAATCCAATGAACATGAAACTTTATAGGCATCATATACACACAAAAATACACAATATATATGAAAAACCCCAAATTTGGAATTGGTCATTAACCCTAATTTTTCAATTTCCACAAATTGGACAAATTAGACAAAATACATTAAATCAATTACTTCAATCATCATTCTCACATCCAATTCAAGTCTCAACACAATGAAACAACTCAAGATCAAATCTAGGTCATCTAAGAGTGGGTCAACAACTCTAGATTAGCAACATGGTTTCCAAAACCTTAAAAGAAAGCTTATTACAAAAATAGTCATACACTTCCTTCATCACACATGCTTTACACCTCCATCAAAACTCCCATCAACAAAAACCACAAGGAACAAAGAAAGAAATAACCTAAGAATATCATATATTAAAGCCTAGAACCTAAGGAACAATTTCCTTACTAATAGCAAGTTCAAGAAACTTACTAAAAATCCAAGCTTTTTTATTTTTGTCTTTCTTTTCTCAAGTTTCCTTTGGCTTCTTCAATGGAGTTTCTTTTAGTAAAGTGTATTAGGTTATCAAATGAAAAATAAAGAAAACAATATATACTTGTTCCAATTACGCCTTGGCCGAATTTCATAAACAAGTATATGGAATTTTTAATTTCAATTTCATTTAACTTAAATTTAGTCAACTTGGTTAAATATCTAAAAACAACTTTATTAGATATTTTAATTAAGTCAAAAAAGGCAACTAATATCATTTACATCAAATATCCTAATGTAAGATATTTATATTTTAATTAATTTAATTAATTTAATCATTTAACAATTAAATAATCAATTAATTAATCAAATACAAATATATAAATATATGTATAATATTTACATTAAATATTAAAAACATATATTCATTTAGGATATAAGTCAAATAACTCACTTTGACTATTAATTAATGTGTATTTAAATTAATCAAGTATTAAACGTAAATACACAATAATTATGCAAATGACTATCTAGTCCCTTTAGCACGTATCTTGCGTTTAACCTTTAAACGACTCTATAAATAATCAATATTATTTATTAATGTTGCTCTAGTGCTCTACGAGTATGTTTCATTATTGAGACTCTCTAGATTCGGGTATATCCGTCACGAAATCAAATTTCGTGTCCATAATCTATCCACCCATAGATTATGACGATCACGGATAATCTCGCTGAACCATACAGGTCGAGGTCATGGCAAATGTATAATTCCTCCGTCACAGGTATCCGGATAAATCCCAGAGATATAGATGTAAACGTCAAATCCCTATGGGGATTATCTAGTCGACTATTCCATTAGCAATCTCTAAAAGAATGTTTAGAACTAGCTTCTAAACTTTACCACGGGCCCATGGTTTTATCTGATTGCTAATCATATGGACTACCTATGCTCTGATACACAGAACTGACGGATCCTATCTTGATACACATATGACACCCTGAGGATCTGTCTACACCCAACGAACAGGCGGAGGTCTGATCTTAAAAGATCGGTGACGTGACTGCCATCTAAGTGTAGAAGATGTCTCATGTGCTCACAATGGCATCTCAAGTCTAAGAATCACAAGTGTTACTCAACCCGAAAAGATTCTTATTGACGCTGGTGTACCATCCATTAAGAATCTTCGGTGAGTCGTTCAGTGTTTATCCACTATAAACACCTACACGCCTATACTAGTCTCCAAGACTAATGGTTCATTGAGAAACCATTGGAATCATATATTCCAGTAAACGACATATACTGGTCTCAACGGGTTTACTATACTGACCAAGTAGTGTAAACCTTGACCAGGAAAAATCTGAGAATGACAACGTCATGATACTACTCAATGTCAGTTGCGACGCTTTTGTAACTGTACCATGACTAATCATTCTAAGGTCATTATGTCTTTACCATTCAATAAGATAGATTATATTATAGAAACTGCATATATTATTCATAATAATAATGTTTTACAGAAGTATTCAAAAGAAATACAATCGGGAATTGGCGCTCTGAGCACCAACCCCAACAGTTATTATAGAGAAAATACCCACAAAAGATAATGTTGCAGATTCTCTGACTAAAGGGTTGACTCAACAAAACTTGATAGGCACACTAAAGAGTATGGTGTCCAGATTCATACTAGTTGGCTATAGTGTAAGTGGGAGATTGTAAGGGATATGCCCTATACCCAACTTATGGATGGGCTATATGTACATGTATTTGTAATATTTTTCATTAATTAATAAAATGAAAATCTTTATTATACATGTCTTACATAAATTATATGAATCATCAAACACTGTAATAAATCCCTTGGAGTAATAAGATGATGGCTTCCACGCCTTATGAGAATCATTACTCTCAAACGTTCCTAGTCATAGTTTTGTGAATAATTTGGGCGTTCACAAAGCGGAGAGACTAGCATGATGATATGATCCACCCTTAAGTGGGGTAGCCGATCTCATAGGCTACTAGCGGAGATCCGTCCGCTTGGTGTATCACATGGATGCATGAGTTACTTGTGTCCATCGAACTGACCGTCGAAAGTTTTCACATGGAGTGTTTATCCCATGTGTCTGTGAGAACTTTCATGTATCGATTGTATGACTAGTCCTTAGACTTGAGGTCTTTACAATCTTATGTGTGGATCAAATAACTTTGACATTCTCCTTCACCGGTTCAAAAGATCTGGTCATAAGGGTATGATTGGGTATTTGTTGAAACACATGAAGTTTGTAAAGATACAACAGAGAATCGCCACTCTCTCGGATAATATTTTCTTATAAGAGTAATATTCCAGTTCGCGGGTTGCTATCTGTGATCAGTGCTTGAGAATGTGGCCGCAACGGAAGAATCATGTGAGATTCTTGGGTTAGCACGATTCATGACACTATCAACATCATACTTTTGACCATATGGTAGACATTTTTCGTACCCTAGGTCAAAAGGTGGGGATAGAGTGAGGCGAGGGACCGTATCATATGTGAATCACATACATAATGGGTATATATCTTTTGTTCTCATTTAGGGGCATTGGCATGTTGCTAGATGTCAACCTTGGTCATTGAAATCGAACGACCATCTGATCGAAGGATAATTTATGTTCGATTAAATTATCACGATTCATTTCATGTCCAACTTGAGGGGAACCCAAAAGGTCACACACAACAAAGTTGAAATCAATGGTTAACAGTGCACAATACAAATTTAACAGCATATATGATTGCTGTAGGAATTGTTCATAAATGGTTCAATGTGTTAAATTATTGAACAGATCATTTATGAGGTTCCATAGTGGCTTAGGGATTGGTGAATGACGATAGGGGCACTTTGGGAATTGGAATAAATAAATAAAAAATGCAGATGGCGTATTTTTTTTATTTGTTATTTGTTTTGAATTTCAATTCGGCCCAAACTCTTATTAGGGTTTTATAATCTCATTAAACCAATAAATTAAGATCCAAAGGCTAAGATTAAATTAGCATTTATCCCACATCAGATTCCTAATTAATTTTGTTGTCTTTGGAGCACCTATATAAACCCAAAGAATTCTTTACAAATTTTTTACACCAAAACCTTTCATATCTTGGGTTTATATAAGTGGGCAACTCTAAAGTTTAAGAGTAAGCCACTGATTTTGAGGATCCTTAAGTCTATTTGAAGAGAGACTGTTCGACAATATGGAGGAAAAAGAAGAGAATGAATAGTTCCAAACTAAATTCATAAGTAGTGTTGACTTTTGTGTTGTGTGTTTAAAAGATCCAAAAACATTATTGCCAACTACCACAATCACAATTAGACATGTGATGTGAGTTGTGGGTCCCACCCAATTTTTGAATTCCAAATTCAAGTTGGCTTGTACAACACACTTTGGGCCCGGTTCGTTTAATCTGACTAAACGAGTTTTCGTCGCTACGTAATTAAATCCAATTTAATTAAATAATAATGCCTAGCAAAATTATTACGAAAGTCGCTTACCAATTAATTCCAAATTAATTCGTTCGCTTGAATTAAAATCCAATTTTAATTCCGTATTGAAATCTAATTTCAATTAATATATCAGATATATTATTTTGGCCCAATTAAATAAATTAATTAGTAAAATCCAATTTAACTATTAAATTTACTTTGCCGATTAATTCTAAATTAATCGCGTTCTCTCTTCTAGTCGAATTAATCCCAGATTAATTCTTACCACAATTAATCCCAGGTTAATGTTCTCTCTCATAATTAATCCCATATTAATTCCATTCGAGTCAAATGTCATCGATGAATCTTTGGGAAGCGACCCAAGAGATCCTTGGATATGTTGGGAGTAATTACGGTCATCGGACTATCCGAACACGTGCATACCCTGTACCACGTTCTTACCAATTTACAAGACATAGTTGGCTTCTAGCAAAACACTGTGCCTACCCAATTCTCCAGAAATATTCAACGAGGAATATATAATATGTATCAGGCGTAGTATATAATGTATTGCGTATTATGATCCAGTATCGGATGTCACATGCTAAGCCTGGGGCTGGAATTATGTCTGCCCCATACGAAGCATATATCGGTCACTAGCAACTAGTCTCTGTAATCAGATAATCATGACCTAGTCATACTATCCCGATAGTTAAAGCGTTTAAGAGTACTAGTTTTGTATCCCTGCGTGATCATCATCTACATATGACTGAAGTGATACTTCCATCTTGACATCACACCCAATACACTACGATTCTCAGTATACCCAGAAGAGGCGTACACAGAACCTGTTAAAGCTCCGGACGACCAAAACCAAAGCATATTGATTGTCGCAAGTATTAGCGATACAAGTCTCAGGTTAAGAGCACATACATCTACCCTTATTCGGATTCGCATAGGCACATAGTCATACTACCAATGAGACTCCGAGTGGTCTTTCCAGAGAGAAGTTGTTCCCGGTCCAACGGCTAACAGAACCTCATATCACACTTGTACAAGTATCCAATACTTAAATATATGAGAACTATGTCGTTAAGCTTCCATAACGCGCACATGTGTAATACTAGTATATTTCGTATTATCGATGTCAAGTCTTGATAATACTACGACTATGGATATTTAATGATTAAACCTTTCGTGGATTAATAATGTCTCATATCTTATTAATCTGGTACTAATCATATGGACTTTTATCATTTATATATCGAAGTAATCCAATTATAAAATGATAAAAGAGCAATTTCCTTTGTCACATAGTTAATTTGTACAAGAACACCATGTTCTTTACAAATAGTGATGCTATGGGTCATAATTGTCTAACAATACATGAATACGTCTTTCATTCATGCTTCCAACCATCAAAACACAAACACAAGAGAATAGAAAAATTTAAGAACTACACACGTTGTAGCCAATAACAAAAGGAACAAGTTTCCTTCTAATAGAAAGTTTGAAATACTTACTTAAATTCAAGCTTTCTTGATTTTTCTACTTGGTTTCTTTTTTTTTTCTCTCAACACTTTTGTTTTAGGTTTTTGGTAGCTTGAACAAGTGTGAAGCAAATGAAAAATGAAAGTCTTAAATACTTAGGTCATGGCCGAAATTTGAGTGAGAAAAAATACAAGATATTTTTTCAATTTTCAAAACAAATATCTAACAAGTCAAATTGTTGGACAATTATGGCCCATAGCATCACTATTTGTACAGATCATGGTGTGGTTGTACAAATTAACTATGTGACAAAGGAAATTGCCCTTTTATCATTTGTAATTAGATTACCAAGATGTATAAAAGATAGAAGGTCCTTATGATTAGTTCCGGATTGAGATGATATGAGACAGTATCAATCCACGAAGGTTTAATCATTAAATATCCCTAGTCAGAGTATTATCAAGATTGGACATCGATAATGCGTAAAAGACTAGTATTACCCTTGTGCGCGTTGTTGGAGCATAACTATATAGTTCTCATATATTTGGGTATAAGATACTCATGCAAGTGTAATAGGAGGTTGTATTTACTGATGGTACGAGAACAGCTTCGCTCTCGATAGACCCTTCGGAATTCCATTGGTAGTATGCCTATGTGTCTATGGAAGTCCGAAGCAGGGTAGATGTATTTGGTCTTAACCTGAGACTTGCACTGCTAATACTTGCGACAATCAATATACTTTGGTTTTGCTCGTCCAGGGCTTTAACAGGTTCTGTGTACGCCTCTTCTGGGTATATTGAGAATCGTAGTGTATTGGGTGTGATGTCAAGATGGAAGTATCACTCCAGTCATAGTGGAGATGATGATCATGTAGGATACGGAACTGGTGCTCTTATGTACTGCAGTCATTGGGATAATATGACTAGGTCATGATTATCCGATTATAGAGACTAGTTACCAAAGATCTGATATATGTTTCGTACGGGGCAGACACAATTCCTGCCCCAGGCCTTGCACGTGACATCCGATGCTGGATTGAAATATGCAATACTACGTATACTACACCTCATATAGATCACTTATTCCTATAAGAATATTTCTGGAAAATTGGGTAGGCACGGTGCTTTGCTAGAAGCCAACCATGTCTTGTAAATCGGTAAAAACGTAGTACTAGGTACATACGTGTTCGGATAGTCCGACGACCGGATTTACTGCCAACATATCCGGGATCTCATAGGTCGCTTCCCGAAGATTCACCGATGACGTATGACTCGCACTTTATTAATCTGGGATTAATTATAAGAGAGAGAAAATTAATCTGGGATTAATTACGGAGATATTTTATCTGGGATAAAATATTATTTAAAGAGAGAGAACGATTAATTTGGAATTAATCGATAAAATAACATATTCGATATATTATACGAAATTGGATTTCGACGCGGAATTAAAATTAGATTTTAATTCGGGCGAACGAGTTAATTTAGAATTAATTCGTTAGCGATGTGAATAGTAATTTTGCTAGACAGATTTATTTAATTGAATTTGATTTAATTATGTCGCAACGAAAAATTTGTTAATTCGGAATTAACGAACCCGAGCCCGTGAGGTATTGCGGGCCCACTCGCATTTCGAATTCAAGTGCGGCCCACAAGTCACATCAAGCGTCAAATTATTAGTCACATTGATTGATGTGATGTCTAGTCACTTTGAGTGATTTGGCAACTTGTCATGAGTGATTGATGGTGGTGGTTGAAGGATTTAAAGCCTTGTACCAAATTTTGGTAAATGAATTTTTGAATTTCATTTTTTTGTATTAGATACACAACACACAACATCAATATATCTCTCTCTCCCTACATAATTCGGCCAAGAGGCCAGTTTTCTTCCTCTCTCCATTCGGCACTTGGTGCCTATTTTCTTCTTGATTCTTGCTTGGCCGAGAACAAAGGAGAAGCCAAAGGGAATTTTGTGGAAAAATTTCCAAGTGCTAGCACACCAAAAGGGTCATCCAAGGTGATAGGGAAACTAACTTATGGGCATGGAATCACCATTTGCAAAGCTTGGAGCTTGGAGCATCAATGGAGGACATGACCGAAAATGGAGGAGCACAATTTTGGGCCATTGCCGAGAGCTCAAGGAGCCAAGAAGTTTTGTTGTTCCTCGCATCGCATAACCGATCAATGTAAGTATGATTCCGCCATGCTTCTTTGTTGTATTCGCACATGATTTCTTGCTTGAAATCGATCCCGGGACTATAGTAGAAACCCAACACAAATGTCATTTGAATTCATTTTTGCTTTAATGTAAAGTCAACAATTTACACTAAATAATCATTTCCAAACTTTATCATAATGATAAATATTTATATTTTAATTATTCTAATCATTTAACAATTAAATAATTAAATTATTAATTAAATACAAATATCTCAAATATATGTATTATATTTAATTTAAATATCCCAAATACATATATTAATAATTATATGTCAAATACTACAATTTGATATTTAATTAATGTGTATTTGATAAAATCATACATTAAATACAAATACACATTAATTAGGAAATAACCAAAAGGTCCATTTACATGTATCTTTCGTTTAACCGTTAAACGATATATAAATAATCAATATTATTCATAAAAGTTTCCCTTGTGCTCTTCGAGTATATTTCAATAGTGAGAATCTATAGATTCAGACATATCCGTCATGGGTATCCGGATTATTCCAGAGATATAGATAAAACGTCAAATCTCTCTAAATATAATCATGTCGACGTTTCTATTAGCAATCTCTTCTTAAAACACTTAGAACTCACTTCTACAGTGTACCATGGGCCCATGGATTTAACATATTGTTAATTCCATATTGAATACCTATTCTTTGTTGGAGTTTGTACTCAGCGTGCCAAATTTTCTTGTATTTATTGTAAATACAATGTACATTTCTATTTTATTATGAATAAAATTTAGTAATTTTCATCAATATAATCTTTAATATGGTAAATGCGTAAAAGTCCTTAGAATGAATAGTTGTGACGTAATTACAAAAGTGCTGTAATTGATACTGAGAAATGTCACAATATAATTCATTCTTAAAATTATTCCTAGTCAAGGTTTACATACTTGGTCAGTTAGTAAACCAATGAGACCGGTGTAGGCACTGCATTTTGCATATAAGTCCCGATGAGGAGTCTCACACAGAGACACTACCTTTTAAGTCGCGGGAAACGGACGTCGGAAGGGAAAAGATGGAAATCAGTACTTTGTCGAATTTGACTCGCTTGTTTAGCTTCGAGCTCGCTGGTGGACCTTCATTTTAAAATTCACCTAGCCTAAAACATCCGCAAACCAATTAACCCCAGCCCAAAATCCCCGCCAACTCCTTTGCCTTGACCTAAAACCCCCGCAAGCCCACACACCATTAAGCTTACCAGCAAACCCACCAACCAAAGCCAAGCCCACGCCCAAACGTGGCCCATGCACACCCAAGGCCCTTAATACACATCCAAGTAATTAAAATGCATATTTAACACATGGGAAAATCAAAATAAATTAAATCAAATCTAAATAATTGCCTACCTAATTAACATAAATCAAATATATTAACTTCCTAATTAAACCAAATCTTGTCTCCAATCAAATAATAGGTTTTCCTTGTATGACACTAATTGGTCTCCTTCCTATTCAAGCACATGGAAACCCTAGCCTTTGTCTATAAAAGAAACCCAAAACTAACACTCTCCATCTCTCTCCAACTCACGCATACACAAAGAGAAAAAGCCAAGCCATTCACGCCCAACTCAAAGACAAGCACATGAAATTTCTCTTCTCCTCCTTCACTCTCAAGAACCGTATACACATCCCCCTAAACACCATCCACCACCCAAAATCACCAACCAAAAACACCACCCTCCATACACGCAAAACATCCTTCTTCACTACCCAAAACCGAGCACACAAACCCCTCAAAACAGTCCTCATTGCCGCAATAAAAAATATCCATAGAACCCCCGAAACAGTCCCCTAACGCCACCAAAACTGCATCACCGAAACAGTCACAAAATGCCACTGTAACCACCAAAATATGCCCCCTAAACAGCCATTGTATCACCGAAAATCTGCACCCCCATACAGCCCATACATCACCAAAACAGCCCCTGAAAATTCCCCCTACATTACCAAAAAATACAGCCTAAAACAGTCCACATAAGTACCGAAAAACAGCAGCACTGTACCCCTGAAACTACCAAAAAACACACCCAAAACAGTAGCCTAAAATACCTAAAACAGTGAACAAAAATTGCACTTTAAAACCCCTAAATAATCGCATAAAACAGCAGCCCCTAGACCTCTTAAAAAATGAAAAAAACATTAGCCTTATACAGCAAAAAACAGTGACTGAAAAACAGCAGTAAAAATAGCAGTGAAACGTTGGAAAATAGCAGTCCGAGTAGTGAAAACAGCGAGGAAAGACGTAAACCAGTGAACCAGAAAAGTTGCGGAGCTTTAGCCATTCTGATCACCGTGTAACGCAAGTCCGAGAGTCGACGTAAAAGGTTAGACCTGAGTGCACTTTTTACATCTATTTTCATTCGTATTTTCATTGTTTATTATTTACATAAGTATTGTGGAATGATGTGTGTTGTGGCCCTTGAATAAAATGAAAAATGTGTCGCCTCTTGTGGTATATAGGATGGAAACCCAGACGTAAACTCCGTAGCTGAATCCGAATGGACGGTAGTGCGGTCTGTACTTGGGATACAACTTCATGTACCACTTGAGCAAACGGCACATATTTCGATTTATTTTGTCTTGTTGTTTATTATCCGTTATTTAATTTCTGCATGTTATTGTTTTGTGTAATGATGAGATAAAGCGCATGCTTAGTAAGTTGGATTAAAGGTCCTCCATTTCGAGGGGTTAAAATCCTTTACGATGATGTTTTGCCGCGCCGGATGATGTATATTCGGTTGAATGTAAGGTGTGTTAAATCAGGTATACAAAGTCTGATATTGTTGTCTTTAGTTTTTATATGCATTATGTTATTAGTGCATGGGCTTAGTAAGTTGGATTAAAGGTCCTCCATGTCGAGGGGTTAAAATCCTTTACCACGATATTTTTGCCACGCCGGATGATGTATATTTGGTTGAATGTAAGATGCGTTCAATAGGGTATACGAAGTCCGATATTGTTGTCTTTATTTTATATGCATTATGTTATTAGCGCATGGGATTAGTAAGTTAGATTAAAGGTCCTCCATGTCGAGGGGTTAAAATCCTTTACCACGATGCTTTACCGCGCCGGATGATGTATATTCGGTTGAATGTAAGATGTGTTCAATCGGGTATACGAAGTCTGATATTGTTGTCTTTATTTTTATATACATTATGTTATTAGCACATGGGCTTAGTAAGTTGGATTAAAGGTCCTCCATGTCGAGGTGTTAAAATCCTTTACCACGATGTTTTGCCGCGCCGGATGATGTATATTCGGTTGAATGTAAGATGCGTCCAATCGGGTATACGAAGTCCGATATTGTTGTCTTTATTTTTATATGCATTATGTTATTGGCGCATGGGCTTAGTAAGTTGGATTAAAGGTCCTCCATGTCGATGGGTTAAAATCCTTTACCACGATGCTTTACCGCGCCGGCTGATGTATATTCGGTTGAATGTAAGATGTGTTCAATCGGGTATACGAAGTCCGATATTGTTGTCTTTATTTTTATATGCATTATGTTATTAGCGCATGGGCTTAGTAAGTTGGATTAAAGGTCCTCCATGTCGAGGGGTTAAAAGCCTTTACCACGATGCTTTGCCGCGCCGATGATGATGTATATTTGGTTGAATGTAAGACGTGTTCAGTCGGGGATACGAAGTCCAATATTGTTGTCTTTACTTTTATATGCATTATGATGTGATGCGCATGGGCTTAGTTGGTTGGATTAAAGGTCCTCTATTTGGAGGGATAAAAAGCCTACTGTCTACCTTTACCACAATACTTCGCCGCGCCTTTTATTTCGTTATTTGCTTTTCTTTGTATGTCATCTTCTTACATTATCATGCATCATGTTGCATCGCGCATGGGCAAATCAAGTTGGATTAAAGGTCCTCCACTTTGAGGGATAGAAAGCATACGGGCTACCTTTCCCACGACGTTTTACTGCACCGGACAAAGTACATTCGATTGAATGCGAGATACGTTCAATCGGACACTTGAAAACCCTATAGAGATGTGGGCATATGTCGCATCTCTTTTCCTTTACTTCCATTATTTAGCTTTCAAATCGCATCATGGCATGTTTATTTTGATGTACAATTGCCTCTTTGGTTATTTCTTTGCATTATATACCTAATTGTTTCTCTTTATTACGTATGATTGTGCAACTGCCATTTGTTTACATTTTTGTGTCCATGAATGTAATGTGCTTATGACATTGTATGCTTGCCGTATTTCAATTTATCTTTATGCATGCAAATTCGGACATAGATTATATGCAAATAGGTTGTATGTAAATTTTGGACATAGATTATATGCAAATAGGTTGTATGCAAATATGAAAATATGTTACATGTGAACTTAGATGAACTTTTGATTTATGCATGCGAACTTAGAAATAGAATACCTTAGGAATATTTGTTGCTAGACTCGATTAAATTATTGCATAAATCATTTTATTACAAGTGGCATAAGTAAGGAACCATTCCAAATCCAACGGTTGAGGTCTTACCTTGCGAGGGGTGAGTGCAGACTTAAATCATTTCCCGGTTCACACCGGGTGGCGACTCCTTTATTCTCCGGTTTAGTCCCTCGCGGGCTACTCCGTACTCCCAACCGGGCCGCGAGCCCGGAACAGTATGCGTTGCCCAGTTTCTGTGTCCCACATCCGGTACATGTCGTATATTAGAATTGGTCTAATGGTTTGTCTCAGTAAACCATAAGTCTTGGGAGATTCATATAGACACGTAGGTATTTATTGGATAAATACTGAATGACTCATTCGAAGATTCCTGATAGATAGTACACCAACGTCAATAGGAATCTTTACGAGTCGAATAGAATATTAGCTCCTTTGACTTATGATACCACTGTGGATATGTGAGATATCGTCCATACTTTGATGGCAGTCATGTCAACGATTTTTTAAGATTAGACCTCCGCTTGTTCGTTGGGTATGGACTGATACTCACGATATCATGTGATGTATCTAGAGAGGATCTGTCAGTCCCCTGTACGGATTTAGGTGTCCAATTTTTGATTATTTGAAATCCTTGGCTGAGGTATGATTCAGAAATGAGTTCTGAATACTTATTTAAGAATCAAAATTATGTCGCGACACATGAATTGTTCATAGCGGAGATTTGACTTTAATCTATGTCTCTGGAACAATTCGGATAACCTATGACAGAAGGATTATATATATGCAATGACTTCAACTTGGATGGTTCAACTTGATTATCTGTGGTCGTCGTAATTTGTGAGTGGACAAATTACAGACATAGAAATGGTTTCCATAACAGATCAACTTGAACCTAGAGAGTCGTACAATATAAAGTGTACTCGTTGAGCACTTGGACAATTAATTATGGATAATTCAGATGATTCATAATTTACACATGCAAATTAAATAATATGTATTTGTATACGATATATAATTTGGATTAGATATACATTATTAACCAATTGGATTTTGACACTTGTTTTATTATTATTATTAATTAATTAATTATTAATATTGATAAAATGGAATAATATTCCATAATCGTATTTTATATTTTGTTAATTAGATAAATAAATTAATTAAATAGTTAATTAATTTATTTAGATAAGAATATTACTTGGAATATTCCTATTTAATTGATAAATTTTGATTTGTCAAACCATAGAATTTGGACACATGGATTTAATTAACAAAAATATCAAAATAATTATTTTTAATGGATAAGATCATTGTGTGTCAAAATCTTGGCCATGAAAATTATTTATTTTTGGCTAAAAATTGTGTAATTTTCGGCCAACATGGGGAAATTACTATATAAATGAAACTTGTTTCATTTTATAGGTTTAGCCACTCTTATGTCTTGAGAAACAAAAAAGAAAAAATGGGTTAGAGTTTGTAAACAAATAATTAACACCAAAGTGAAGAAAATTTGAAGAATTGGAATTTGGAATTAAGGTAATAAAGAGTTTCTAATTTTCTATTTTCTTAATTTTGTTTCTTAAGTATGAAAATATGTATTGGATATGTATTTTGCATGTCTTAAATTTTATTTGTATTTAGGATATGTATATGAATCAATTTTGGTGTCGATTAATTAATAACCTTAATAGTTTTCTTTATAAGTATGTGTATTAAGATTAATTAGGGAATTAATCTCAAAATTTAGAATTACCATTCTAGAGTGATGTTACCACTCTAAATTGCCTAGAATTATTCTTGAGGCTTTATGTTGTGGTGATTAAATTTGGTGCAAAATTAATAGGATTAATTTGTGAATAAATTGAATTATGGCATGAAAATTTGACAAAAAATATTTCTGGATCAAATCTGGTTTCATGTAACAAAACATAATATATTGTAAAAATATGTTATTTGGATGATTTTGGATGTTTATTGGGTGGTGGATAAATTCCGGAAATTATTCCGGGGTGAAAACACGAGAAAATTACGAATTAAGCGTCGAAACAGGCTCGCTGTGTCACGGCTGTGAAGCTAGTGAACTAGGCACTGTTCGAGCAGCCAAAGGGCTGACCGAACACTGCCCGAGTGATCGGGTTGGCCCGGCTCGGTGGTTGGTCAACCGATTTGATCTTTTGCCCGTTACGCGTAGTATTTGGCGAAAATATTTTCGTAAAATAATTCGTCGTGTATTGAAAACATATTATGTTATTAATTGTTAATAAATAAATATTAAACTTATTTGGTTGAATTAAAAATATTTGATATTTATTAATTTGCTCGGAAAATTTTAAAATGTTTAAAAACCTTTTTCGCCCTCCACCGCGCCCTTCCGATGAGCATACCCCAATATGCTATGTACACATAACTGACGGATTCTATCTTGACACACAGAGGATATCCTGAGGATCAGTCCACACCCAATGGACAGGCGGAGGTCTGACCTAAATAGGTCGATGACGTGACTGTCATCAAAGTGTGGAGGATATCTTATATATCCACAGTGGTATCTCAAGTCAAAGAATCACTATGCTACTCAACCCAAGAAGATTCTTATTGACGTTGGTGTAGCATCTATTAAAAATCTTCGGTGAGTTGTTCAGTGTTTATCCGATATAAACACCTACATTGCTATACGAGTCTCCAAGACTTATGGTTCATTGACAATCAACCATTTGAATCTATGATTCCAATATACGATATGTACCTGTCTCAATGGGTTTACATACTGACCAAGTAATGTAAATCTCGACTAGGAACAGTTAAAGAAATGATACTGTTATGATACAACTCAAAGTCAGTTGCGACATGTTTTTCAACTGTATCATAACTAATCATTCTAAGGTCAATTACGTCTTTACTATATATAAAGAGATGTTATATAATAGAAATTATTTATTTTATTCATAAGAAAATATTTACATAAGTATTTTCAGGGAAATACATAAGAAAATTGGCACTCCGAGCACCAACCCTAACAATATGTCTGTGCTGTCAAGATTGGGTGTTCCTGGATGCCTTGACTATTGTGTATGCTTGAGTGTATATGTATGTATGATAGATCCTGTGATATGTATGGATAGTGTATGTGTGCTTGGAATAAAAGAATGACATGTAAACCGGTGTGACCATAAGATGCTATAAAATGTATGTGTTAAGTTTGTATTGTATATGTTGGGGTTTTCTCAAAGGTGTAGTGGAAGGCGCGGTTCGGGCGAAATCGTAACTTTAAAATTTTTAAACTTATCGAATAAATTATTCAATATCTCATATGAATAATTCATTCATATTTCACCTAAGAATATTTATTCGATATCAAATAACGACATAAATAATTTAGAAACACCACGAAACCTTTACGAAAATGTTTTTCCGCAAAATAGCATAAAACGCGTTTTTATTCGAACCGACCGACCAATACACTTGGGGGCTGCCCAGGTCAGCCCCAATAGTACTTGGGCAGTTCATGGGCTAACCGAATAATGACCAATTCACGTTTTGGACAGTCATCACCCGGTAAGCCTGAAACTCACATGATAACGTCGTTTTTCACCGTTTTCACATTTTTTCACTCCGAAAGAATTTTTGGAAATTATGCCAATACCCAATACACATTCAATACATTCAAATAATATATTTTTCATCAAATTTTTTCCAGAATTTCCAGATCTGATCTGGGTGCAAAAATATTCATTTTTTCATGCTTTAAATCCAATTTTCTCAACATTAATCAAATTAATATTAACACCAATCAAAGTCTCTACCAATGAAAAACCCAAGAATAATTTTAGGCATTACAAGAGTGTTCATAACACTCTAGAATGGCAGAAAGTCATCATATGATAAAATTGAACTAATATTACACTAATATTACTCATCTCATATGCATCTAGCCTCCAAATCCATCAACCGAATAAAAAAACCCCCAAATTTTAGAGTGAAAAGGAATCTCTACAACATTTGTAACATACATTCTTCTAGGTTGAAGAATATTAAAGATAACTTTTAATCTCCAAACATTCTTCAAGTTTTTGCTCTTCCATTGATTCTTTTCTCTCCACTCTCTTTGGTGTTTTTCTATGGTTGAAGATGGCTAGGTTTTCATTAACAAAGCAAATGAAAAAACATTTCCCTTATATATCCAAGCTTGGACGAAATTGGGTAGAAAAAAGAAAAAAAAATATTTTGCTTTTTCTAATCAAATTTAAAGAAGAAAATTTACTTTTTAACACCTTTTTCTAATGTAAGAAGTCAAACTTTTATACTTTAATCATTTCCTAAAATAAATATCACCTTAGATATTTATATTTTAATTACTTTAATTATTTAATAATTAAATAATTACTTAAATACAAATATCTAAATATATGTATCATATTTACTTTAAATTATCAAAATACATATATTTATTATATATTTCAAAATATTATTTAACAATTAATTAATGTGTATTTAATAAAATCATATATTATATACAATGCACATTAATTAGGAAATAACCAAAAAGTCCTTATGCATGTATCTTTTCGTTTAACTGTTAAACGATTCGAATTAACTTATTTAATCCGAAAAAATAATATTCATAACACGTTGCCCAAGTGCTCAACGAGTACACTTCATATTGTGAGACTCTCTAAGTTTAGGTTTATCCGTCAATGAATCAAATTTTGTGTCCATAATTCACCCACTCATAAATTATGACGACCGCAGATAATCTCGCTAAACTATGCAAGTTGAGGTCATTGCATACGTATAATCCCTCCGTCACAGGCTATCAATATTATACCGGGGATATAGAAAGGAACGTCAAATCCCTAAGGTATAATATAGTCGATTTTCAAATTTACAATCTCTAAATAACACTCGAAACTCGCTTTTGAAGTATACCACGACCATGGATTTACTAGATCACAAATATATACATGATACTTATGCCCTGTACACAGGAATGACAGATTATATCTGATACTCACAAGATATCATGAGCATGAGTCCACACCCAACGAGCAGGCGGAGGTATGATCTAAATAGATTGGCAATGTGAATGTAATCAAAGTGTGGAGGATGTCTCATATATCCACAGTGGTATCGCAAGTCGAAGGACCAATATGCTACTCCACTCGAGAAGATTCCTATTGACGTTGGTGTATCATCTATTAAGAAATCTTTGGTGAGTCGTTCAGTGTTTATCAAATAAACACTTACATGTATATACGAGTCTCCAAAGACTCATGGTCAATTGGGATAAACCATCGGACCAAGTCCCGATATACGACATGTACTGGTCTCAGCGGATTTTACTAACCGACCTGTGTTAGTAAATCTTAACCATGAACTTTATTTGAGAATGTACAACTTGTAGTGACACTTCCCAATGTCAATTACAAACTACGTTGTAACTGCGCACTACGTTGTAAATCATGGGGTCTTTATCTAATATATACATATCACTAAATCAGATTTAGTTTTAATCTAATCAAAATTAGATCGAATACATATATAAAAAGAAGAGGTGCAATCATTAAAATGTAATATTATAGAAAACAAAATTTATTCTTATTCATGAATTGAACATAAATATGATCCGGATTGGCGCTCTGAGCACCAACCCTAACAATATATACGTATATTATGAAAGAGATACGAATGTTAAGTTATCATAAGGTTTTTTGGTATTGAAGATAGTTATATCCGAATAGAAGATAGTTTGTTTGAGTTGCCGATTTAATGATATTTCAAAGATGGATAATTTTGATAAAAGTATATTTGTATGACTTCATGTTTCATGTGATTGAAGTATATTTGATTTTAAACGAAATACTTTATGGTATTCATGCTTTGCTTTGTATGCGTTGGATGTTAGCTATTAGATTATTGCATATGTAGATATGTAAATATGAAAGTTTGACATGTGTTAAGTATAAAGGATAATAATAATTTAATAAAATATGTACTTACAATTTAGTAAATCTGATAACCTGTTGATATGTTTAACTTATTTGTTTGTAATACTAGCATGGTTAGTTACTGAGTTTTTAAAACTCACACCAAACCAGTTTGCTAGTTTTGTAGGTTGGCTTCCAGAATGATTAACCACGAAAGCTTTGGAAGTCATGCAGATCACCAAACCAGTTTGCTAGTTTTATGACATCTGATTTATTATTTTATTTGTCGTGTTGAGCATATTATTTGTAAATATTAGGTAAATATTTTGATTTCTTATGATGTTGTGGGTAGAGCCCTTAAGTGTTGATAGATGATGTGGGCACAGAGCCCTTAGTATCAAATTTTGATGAGTTTTGTATGGACCTGAGGTCTTTTTATTTGTTTGATGTTTATTTCAGGTTCGTTTTGATGCTGGACTGAGATACAGGTTGTCTAGTTTTAGGATATATCATGCCAGATTGTTATAAATTTAGAGGCTTATAGAGATAGGTCAATCTTGTCTCCTGTCGGTAGTAGCTTGTCTCTGGCGGGGTGTCACAGTTGAAAAATAATTTCAAAAGAATTATATTTTGATTTTGATGCATTTCGATATTGTTTATGATATTATACGATATGATATGTTTCTGTCACGACGCATGTATATGATTTTTTTTTTTACAGTTTTACAATTTGATATGATATGTTTTCGCCGTGATGCTTGATAGAGGTTTGTCCAACTGTAGTTGGACGACCCGATCCTCTGTCGACAGGGGATCATTTCATTCATTATCCGATCTGTGCGCGATTTGGGCATTGTGCGCTTGTTTATGTTTTGTCCAGATGAGTTATGCTGGATGCTCGATATGGTTTTACAATAATGGATTTTAAAACTGATTTTTTTTTTTACAGTAAAAGAGTTTTTAAATGTATTTTCGAAATGGTTTTTTAAAGAGATTGTTTTACATTTTCTATTTTGAGTGATGACAGAGATTGACATATTTCAGACTATCAACATCATAAGAGCACTATGATTATGGGTCACTTCTGGCCGTGACAATGGATGTATTGGTTGATATAAAAGATTATGTTCGTAATGAGAATACATATGTAAGCTTATAGTTATTCATGAACCTTTTGAGGATTGTAATGGTGATGTATGCCCTGTCAGCCATACAAAATTATATATGCGATGGGATATGTACGCATGTAAATTTTGATATAGATGTCATTTACATATATGATATAGAATGATATGATGTGAAATGAATGAGTCCTGTTTTCTATTGTGGATGAAATGGATAGTATGAAATTCATGTTAAGTTTCCGTTTTGATATTGTATTGAATTACATGTAAAGAACATGTGCTATGTTCCTAGTTTTGGATGATGTATGTGATTGGCTATATAGAATGTGTGTTTGACTTTCTTTTTCTATTGATGGATGAATGTGTTATGGTTTGAGCTTGTTTCTATAGATGAGTGTGAATTGAGATGATAAGTTTGAATTTTTTGGTAAAAAGTATATGATTCAATATGTTTTGTTTTGAAATAGCGTAGTTTGTATTTGATGTGTGAAATACGTAACTTTTGGAAAGATGTAAAATAAGGTGACTTTCAAATACAAACAAGATAATAATGTACGTATGATCGGTTCCGAATGATCAGACATAAGGATAGAAAAATTTCGAGGACAAAATTTTTTATAAGGAGAGGAGGATGTAATATCCCGAATTTCTCAGAGAAGTTCTAAAATAATTCAAAATTAAAGTTAAGATTTGGAATGAGATGGTATTCGAAAATCAAAATTTATATGTTGGAAAATATATCAGAAAGTTTTAAAGTGAAGCTTCATCGCATTGGAAAAAGCGTGGTTTCGAGAACTTGTTACATGATTCCTGATTATATCGTTATACCCGTAAACGTTTCTTATTTCCGCTATAAAAATAGCAACCGAACTCCGATTAAACTGAACCATCAGACTTTTTTTTTCCGAGACAAACAACTTCGTGTTGAATAATTTTCGAAATTTACATCAGAAGGGCTTAAAAATGTGAATTCTGAGAAAACCCCATGAAAGAGACCTGATTGCAAATTTCGGGAGTCTAAATGTAAATTTCAGAAACTTTTCTTATAAATACCCTATATTTTTCAGAAATTGAAAAAGTGTCAGAATTCCCTCATCTCCCCAAACCCCCCCACCGTCTTCGAAAATGAAGAAGCCACTGCCAGCTTGCATCGACGACCAACTGGCCACAGCCGACCGTCATGACGGCACCAGGAGGGGCGTTCGGCCACCTTGCGTCCAACGGCGAGAGGATAGAGATATACGTTCGTAGAGAATTTTCTCGATCCCAGCTTGTCGTTTCATTTCACCGCCTGAGCCACCGTCAAATCGAAGCTCTCGGAGAGTACTACAAGTTGGCCGTTGATGAGCGGAAAATATATCAATATTTACCGCCCTTGTTACTTAATATTTTGTTTAGTTTCTCAGGTTTGATGAACGTTTTGATGTGTTTTAGTTTATTTTACAGATAAAATAATATTGGGACTCAATGAAATCATTTAGGACGAAATGTGGTTCAAATAAGGGTAAAAAGTAGACTTGACATATTAATTTTGGAGATTGGAAACTTGAAAGGGCGTTCTAACGAAGTGAAGTTTCAGAAATTCCAATTTTGCGCAATTGTCATATTTTGGGCATAACTTTTTATTCCGATATCGGATTGAGCTGATTCAAGTTCCAAAATTAAAGAAGACTCAAATATCTACAACTTTTAAGAACAAAATAATTTCGAATTCTAAAGATTTCATGACAGAAACTGATGAAACATCTATAAGTGTGTTATACATAATTATTAAAGTCATTTTCAAAGTAAAAAAATAAAAATAAAAATAAAAATAAAAATAATCAAGCTCCACCAAACATGATAGAAATTAAAAATGGATTTGGCAGAGGCGAATCTTATTGGATCATCAAACGGTGTGGAAATAATCGTGCCAGGTATGCCTGAACGACTGATAAAGATGATTAACGGTGCTGATGCTTTTATTGCTTTGCCAGGAGTCTTGGGCACGATGGAGGAAATTTTTACAGTACTATCTTGGGAAAACTTGAACATACACAAGAAATCGCTTGGACTGTAAAATGTTGATGGATTTTATGATTTTCTTTGTGTGTTTCTTGATGATGCCCGGAGAAATGGGTTCGTGTCAAAGCCTGTAAAAGAACTCCTCTTTACTGCCAAATTGCCCCAGATTTAATTGACCAAATCTTAGCCTTTGAACCTCAAATTGACCCCATTCTTTCCAAGATAAACTGGTCTGATAATGATTGTGGTAAGAGGCGTCGGATAAATCTGGATATTATCCTTTAATTTTTCATTTAGATGTAGAATTTCAGCTAACCATGTACGATTTTCTAAACTCTTCTTCTAATGTTTAAGACATTGGGGACAATGTCTCATTTAGGTTTGGGGGAGGAGAATAGTTAAATTGTATCTTGTTTTTATTGTTTTATTTTTAGGCAAAATTTTTCGAAAAAGCCAAAAAAATGTAAAATTTTACAAAAAAAAAAAAAAAAAATTGTGTTTTTAATTTGATTAATCGGGTGAAATTGGTGTAAGAGATAGCCGACTAAGGAATTTCCACTCCTAAGACGTATCTCAACCTATTTCGAAACAAGTTAATTTTTATTTATTTCATTTTGAATTATTTAATTAGTAAATTCTTCATAAAACTGATTAAAATGAATCTTCATATGCTCAGTTGACAGATATTATCATCTTGCATTGTAACATACGGACATGAGAAGTAATCGAAAAGTTTGTAATATTCAGTGCTCTAGTTTAATTGGAGGAAACATCTATAAAAAGCGATGGAGTAAAAAAAAACGTCCGAGATCCGAGTTATTAAGTCTGTAGGGTTGTTTAACACCTAGTGCCCTAAAACCAACTGGTTTGGGACCTACTGGCCCAAAGCTTGCTACATGTATCAAAGATGTTGTAAATATATATATATATATATATATATATATAATATATATATATATATATCTGAAGTATGAGTAATTAAGTCTGTAGGGGTGTCTTAACACCTAGTGCCCTAAAACCAACTGGTTTGGGAGTCATTGGCCCAAAGCTCGCTACATAGATGGAAGATATTGTATATAAATAAAAAAATTAAAAAAAAATCAGAAAAAATATTTCATTGCTAAAAAAGGTGTGAATTATGATAAAACTTTAGGACAAAAATATTACTTTATTCTCAAATGCACTTGTGACTATTGTGGGCAAAAATGAGTTGATTAATATTTTGTTGGCTATGTGTATGAAGAATGGTAAAAAAAATAATCGGAGAATTCACTTATTCGGTAATTTAGAAAGAAATAAAACAACTATTAACTTGGATAAGAAGTTTCACCTGTTTAGTCACTAACTTCTTTATTCTTTTTTTCTCTTGTCTTTTTGCTTTTGTGTGCATTGGTTTTATTAAATTTTTACTTTTGTAAAATATTTGTGAGTATCGTCACTGTAAGCCCTCACGAGACTACAACTCGTCCACTAGGGACACCTAGGGGTTTAAAGGCTTGTTGCATATGCTAAATGCAACCGTGATCCCTACGAAAGTGGCTTAGTTTAATTTTAATTGTTTCTTGTATTTTATTTTGTTGTTTTGCTCGAGGACTAGCAAAATGTTAGGTTTAGGGTGTGATGAGCGGAAAATATATCAATATTTACCTCCCATTTTACGTAATATTTTGTTTAGTTTCTCAGTTTGATGAACGTTTTGATGTGTTTTAGTTTATTTTGCAGATAAAATAATATTGGGACTCAATGAAATTATTTAGGACGAAATGTGGGTCAAATAAGGGTAAAAACTGGACTTGACATATAAATTTTGGAGATTGGAAACTTGAAAGGGTGTTCTAACGAAGTCCAGTTTCGGAAATTCCAGTTTATGCAACTGTCGTATTTTGGGTATAACGTTTTATTTCGATATTGGATTGAGCTAATTCAAGTTCCGGATTAAAGAAGACTCAAATATCTAAAACTTTTAAGAACAAAATATTTTCGAATTCGGAATATTTCATGACCGAAATTGATGAAACATCCAGAAGTGTGTTATACATAATTATTAAAGCCATTTTCAAAGCAAATAAAAAAAATAAAAAATAAAAATAGTCAAGCTCCCACCAAACATGATAGCAATTAATAATGGATTTGGTGGAGCAATTAGTGGATCAATTAATAATGGATTTGGTGGATGATTTGATGGAGGCAAAATTTTACCTATAAATACCAAGCCATTTCATTTTTAAATTCATACTTTCTTCTTTGAAATTCCTTAAGAATAACTAAGAAGATTGTATATTGTTTGTTTATTTACAGCTTTCAGTAATTAATTTCCGTTTTTGCACTTTCTTTTCTTTACTATTCAGTATTTACTTTCCGCAATTTACTTTTACGCATAGTACTTTCCTTTCTTTACTTTTCAGTTTTTTACTTTTTACGCAATGAGGAGGTAACTCCCCTTTACTAGGGTAAAAGGTAAAGCTTTTATTATTGCTATTTAGATTAATCTCCCTTAATTATAATATAATAACTATTTAAAACCTGACTTAACGAGGATACCGCCATATTGGTCGGTTGGTAATTAATTATAAATTGGTTTTAACCTGACTAAGCATGGATACCACATGGTTTGTCGGTTGGTAATTAATTATTAATTTGACTTAATCAGGATACCGCCTATATGGCTGGTTGGTAATTATCACGCAAAGTTAATATATTATATTAAGGGAGATATCTAAAATAGTAGTAATA